>JAAVTI010000376.1:0-113897 GCA_011947335.1 Phytophthora constricta
TTTGCCCACAGTTTCTCGTGGATAGTGGTGCGCGTTTGGTGCGAGGCATCATGAATTCCGTTGCGCCGTCGAATCTGGCGACTTATGAGGTGCCGCATGACTGCTTCATCTTGAGCCGAAACGAGACTGAGCAGTTCCATGGCACGTTGGCGTATCATCCAGCGTGTTCGCCTGTCGTCTCCATCAACTCGGCTTCCAGAACGGCACTTAGACAGTGTTTGAAGGCGATGCGGGAGTAGTGGATAAAATCATTGACGAAATCATGCGGAAGCGACCGAGTGGAGGATGCACTTCAGAGGACTTGCGTGCTTTCACCAAAGCCAAGCGGTTCAAAGTTAAAGTGGATGAGGTGGCGGAGTTTTCGTCATAGTGCAGGAAATATGTTGCTTATGCTATATCTCCTTCAGTACGTTCTTTCTCATTTTTACACTCCGCCACTTGTCCAAGTTCGTACCGCACGGCATTTACAGATTTTCTATCTGATCAATCTGAACGGATTAGATAAACCCTCGAGACAGCGATGACATACCCTGGGTGATGATTGCGGGCATCG
Source organism: Phytophthora constricta (assembly GCA_011947335.1). Taxonomy (NCBI): domain Eukaryota; phylum Oomycota; class Peronosporomycetes; order Peronosporales; family Peronosporaceae; genus Phytophthora; species Phytophthora constricta. The sequence goes on from JAAVTI010000376.1 coordinate 554, forward strand.
GTGAAGTTTAGTAGGCTGCGGCCGGGTAAGCTATCCATCCCTCTCTGGCAGTCTCTGCGACTTCGACCATCAAGCGCATCGCAATATGTGTTGCTGTTACGTGGTGGGCCACAGCGTGGAATTTGGCGTTAGTGACGCGAGATACTACCAGCTAGAGGAGTCACAACAACTTTTCTAACAATCACTTCACGTTGATACACAAAATCTGAAATCTAGCAGAATTGGTGAAAGCTTTAATAATTGCTCTTGTAACGATGTCTGTCAGCCATCGATGCGGTTTCTTTTTACTTACGCACATTACAACTTGACCTCATAAGCCCAAGCCTTTCAACGACGTGAACATGAAGTTCACTGCAGTTGCCATTTCAGCTATGAAAGCTGTCAAGTGTGTTGCTGCTGCCGTCCAAGTCGTTCTGCGTGGTTAGCTGCCCCGACTGAGGCAGCTCTCGAGGTAGTCAACAGCCCGGGGGACTCGAGGAGCCGGGCTTTGGCTCGCAGACTAAGCTGGGATAGGTGAAGTGGTCTCGGTTATGAATTCACCACGTATTGACTTTCTTAGTAGCTGATTCTGTAGTGGTGACAGCAACATCATCAGGCGGATTTTCAGACGCTTTTTATCCGCAGTTTTGCCGACACCTGAGGCTGATGGCTCAGCAGGGATAGAGGTCTCAGGTTTTGCGCAAGTACCATCGGTTGCACCTTTCGCAACAGGTTTATTCGGCAGGTCTTCATATATTTTGATCTTGTAGCGCACAATGCCTCGGATAAGGTCTTCAACAAACTTCGGCAGCCACAGTGAGTCCTGATACTGAAATGACCCACGACAGTCAACGTAAGTCAATACCCAACTGAGCACTAGTACCTTTTCGATCGCCCTTAGCAGCTTCGTGTGACCAGGAATATTTACCCAGTCAAGTGGACACATTGCTGCCTGCATAGGAATTATCGCCATGAGTCTGTAACTCTGTTTGATGTTGACACGGTAGAGTACGGAGCCATACATCGTAGTCTTGAACATACAGATCCTTTACGTCAGAGCTGCGCAATAGCACAATACTCGCATCGACGTGCCCCGCCCAGCATGAGGGGTGTCTGTCATGAAATAATTACCTTCATTCAGTTGGTTTCGGTCGACAGCACGGCTATGTGATCACGTACAAAGGCAACTTCCGTTCTCGTCTAGGGATCTAGGGCTGGCACCGGCCGCGAGTAAGTAGTTTACAACGTCTCAGGTGTCACCACTGCATACGTCTACTGTTCTACACTTAACCCTTCCATAACAGCATAGTGGCCATAGTCCTGCGCAGCACCCGATTCGTTGCCAGCATCGTAGCCATATTGATAGCCATAGCTGACATCATATCCTGGAGCAGCCTCTTGCGCTTTTTGTTGACCATAATAGCCGTCATACCTGCCATATTCCTGCTGATGGTACGAAGTGGACTCTCTTTCTTGAGGCTGCTGGGTGTAGTTTGCGTAGCTACTGGCGTCGTATTTTTCCGGATACGTTTCTTCTCCCCTAAAACAATCATAACAAACAGAACGAACGATAATCCCAACTCCAAATTCCATCACCACACATAGTTAAATGCACCTCCACTCTCATCGTGCGTCAGATCACCCTCGCCCTCCATTCACGCACACGAATACTGTTTAGCAAATACTGTTGTGTTATCGCCGCTCGTGTCGTTTCGGGTCCACTGCCACTATTCCGAAAGAGTGCCCCCATCATCCATAAATGATAGCAGTATTAGCTAATATGTACAATTTCCGCTCCTCAGTCCGGTTGAGGGTGGGACCTGAATCGCAAATCCTCATCATTAGAGACGTTTCGCAATCAACTTTATCTTCACCTTATCGCTGAGAAGATCTACTGTAAAGATAGGGAGAAGATAAGTCGAGCAGACATTTCACAGCCATCGCATTATCTCTTTCGCATCCATCTGTCGACTGGACAGTATTTGCTGAGCACAATGGAGGAGCTCCTACTGCTTCTCCTACATCAAGAAGGCGATGCCGCCGGCCCACAAGCCGTCGAGAGCGTGCTGCTGATCAGCTCCGTGCAGCCCGAGCGTCCTATCATACCTGACGTCCGTTTTTGCCTTGTCGAGAAGACGAACGCAGATAGCGAGCTGCTGTTTCGATTCGATGTGCATGGTGTGCTAGCACTATGCCGCTGCTTGGCTCTACCGAGCTTACCAGCGCGACAAAGCGCATTTCTACCGAGGCTCTGTGCATTTTGCTGTATCGGCTAAGCTATCCCAAAAGGCTCTATGACAGGATGAAGATCTTCGGCCGTTCGACGGGGCAGCTTAGCCGGATTGTTCAGCATTTGGGTACGTCGTCCAATACTTTCTGCTAACTACACATGATGTTGACAGTTCTGAAGTGTTGTATCTCTACGATAGATTCAAGGACACCATCTACTTCCAGCGCCGGATATGCTCCGAGCGCCTTAATCTGTACGCTGAAGCTATTCGCAGAAAAGATTCACCGATATCATCGGTGGTCGGTTTTATAGACGGCACTAAGGACGCCGTGTGCCGCCCGTCTTCGAGGCCAGGAACAATGGAGAACCTGCAGAGACAGGTCTACTCTGGTCACAAGCGGGTGCACTGCTTGAATTACCAGCCTGTAGTTACACCTGATGGCTTTGCCATCAGTTTTGAGGCCTATCGGGGGCCGGCGACATGACATCACGCTACTTTACGAAAGCAAGCTATTGGAGTACCTGGAAGAGCACAGTGCAATTTTTGATGGCTACATTATCTACGGCGACCCCGCGTACGGCGTCCGCAAGTTCATTGCCACCGGAAGCCTGTCCGTCTAGTTGCAAGCAGGAATTCAACGCGAAGATGAGTTCTGTTCGTGAGGCAGCTAAATGGAAGTTCAAGGAGCTTAAAACGCTGTGGGCTTTTATTGATTTCAAGAAGTCTCTACGAGTGCGCCTCAGCCCTGTTGGCAATACGTTGCTATAAGCATGTTACTGTCAAATTGTCACTGCTGTTATTACCAAGGTAACCACTTAGTCATACCTACAGCAACGAAACTCGCAACCTAGTTTGATTTCTGAGCTTGGATAATTGCCAAGATGATCTCCGTCACAGCACCAACGAGCTTCAGCATATGCTCGCTCGCTTCTTGACGAGCTCGAGCGGCTTCCTCGCGGTCTGCTTCGCGCTCTTGGGCTCGCTGCAACGCACTATCCTTCCTGGCAGCCTTGCTGTCGGCCATCTCCTTCTCCTTAAGACTTAACAGCAGCCCTTTTAGCTCAGTTTCTTTCCGTTTTTGGTGGGCTCCTTTCTTCTGAGCTCTCGCGAAGGGTTTCCATGGCAAGCCGTCGCGCCGCGAGGACGCCTCCTCCTCTCGTTGACGCTTGCGAAGTTCGTTGTCTTTGTCAGTCTGTCTAAAACCTAGCTATACAAAATATCAGTAGAAACTATTAATATTGACGACGTGTAGAAAACGGCGAAACGACCCGTCTCTGTCACGTGAGCGTGTCACCATCGTGTTCTGATTGGTCAAAAACGTAGCCATTCAAACTTGTAGTACGCTATTGTCAATATTGACGAAATGCAGAGAGCGGCCCATCGGCTCATCTCTGGCACATGAGTTTGTCACAAATCACGTTCTGATTGGTCAACAAGGCAGTTATATAAACTTTCAGTATGTAACTATTGTTGTTGACAACAGTTTCCAGCTCCGCTTTTGAAGTGCCAAACAGCGCGAGTAGGACCGAGGCCAATGCCACAGTCTTGATCATGAACTGGCGGACCATGACTACGGACGATCAGTGGCAAAAGGGGTTCTCTTAGTTTCTTGTCTGTCTGATCGCGAGATTAAAAGTGTGGGGTGTTCGTAAAATAGACATATTTTGAGGGTTTATCCAACAGGGTTGCCCGACGGCAAGTCGTAAGCGCAGATCTCAAGATTTCAGCGAGATCATGTGTGGCAGTACATTGTCTGTCTGATCGCTGACTTGATTATTGAGACTACCCATCCTATCCGACGGTTGCTACAAACCGACAGCTAGAAACTGGCAGCTTCTGGCTGTCGCTCGTGTATACTGTGCTACGTATTGACACACGTGTAGTAATATAGTTGTGGAAAGGCGGTGAACAATACAACGGACAACTCGGACGTGCAGAAGGAAGTTTTGGCGAAAACACTTCCGCAGCATTTACAACAGCGTGCTAATCACAGCTGGCGGCTTCGAGTGCGGATGTTCGTTGCCGCAAACCTGGTCACTTAATACATTATTAATATTAATACATGATTAATATGAGTACTTCATCTCGAATTCGAACCTCGTGGAGCGTCTGCACACGAATGTCAAGTTGACTCCGTACGACTCCGAGACGTTCTACCCGCAGGTGGTCATGAAGCTGGAGGAGGGCTACGTAGACCACCTTTTCCTGGGTGAGGAGAATAAGGGCGTTCGATTTCGATCGACGGGCCACGTCTGGGAAACGTTAGGAACTGTAATCGGGATAGGAGAGAGCATATTGAGCCCAGTGGTGGTAGACTTCGAAGTTCCGAGTGTCGAATAGGATACTTTTAGTCTCGCTAAATACTACTGGTACTGGCAACAATCAACAGCTCTAAAACAGGAGCTCGTGCCGCTGCTACACCAAAAATCAATTGACACATTGCAGAGACCAACGAATTTATGTAACTTGTGCTCTGATTTACTGTTAGATCTCCCATCGTGTCACTCTGATTTTAGCCCTCTGAGTTACATTTACGAAGTGGGTACATCAATTTTAGAGAGGTAAAGGATGAGCTTTTATGAATCGCGCTCGGGGCCAGCGTCGAAAAAAACTGGTTTTAACCTAACCCCGTATGCTGTATTATACAGCATAAGCATTTCTGGAGGATAAAATGTGTCGGCATGTACGCAGCAGCAGGTTTCTTGCCCATATGTGTTTTTGTATTGGGCTATATTCTAAATATCAATCTGAGCATTGTCGCAGTTCGGGTTAGGGAAACAGCGTCTATACGCATATGCGCTGGGTAGAGGTTCCCACCGTTTGAATTATCCCGTCAGGGACAGCAGATCCAAATCATCCATTCCCCTCAAGCGACCCTCCACCACTCACCCCCATACAATGGACAAGTCATTCAAGCAGCTCTGGAAGGAGCTATGCAAGGTGGGCTGGAAGGCCAAGCGGCCGACCGGCCTCGGCGTCGACTTCCGCTATGTCCGCCCTGATGCGACTGCCAAAGGAAAATAGGGCATCGACGTCTTCACTGTTACGACGCAGGGGCTTGTGGCTTGTGGCTTTGCTTTACTTGTACTGATCTATGTTGCAACGTAGGAGAGAAAGCTTTGATGGATCATGCTAGGAGCCAAGGATGGCTGGCGTACGGCGTCCCTGTCACGTCCGTGACCACTTCCACGCCAGGACTATCACCCTCGCCTGCGCCGACGCCTTCTATCCCTCAAGAAGCAGACACCCCGGCTTCAAGCTCTGCAGAAAATCCGGCTTCTACTGCAGCCACGGCACCACCTGTCCCGCAACTAGGACGATCCAAGCGTACGCATACGAACGCTTCTGTGCCTGCAACAGTGTCTAAGAAAGCTCGAACAGAGTGCCCAGTGCCGGTGGTCGCAGTGGCAGAATGTCCGGTGGATTTGCCAACACATACAGCAGAAGCTGCTGCTGGTGATGCCACTATCACGCCTGATACAGCGGAGGTATATGCCAGTGACCCGCTTACCGCGCAGGATACAGCGCAGACAGAAGTGCCTACTACGACGGATACAGCACAAGTGACCTGTGATGCATCTCTTTTCCCGCCTGACACAGCACAAGCCAGGACCACCCGTGTCGCTGTATCTGCGATCTCTGACGAAGAAGAAAAGCGTGAGGACCCTCCGGAAGAAGATGAAGCTGCTCGATTCGACGTCTATGACTCCGACCGATTCATGGATGCTCTTTGTCGTTGCAACTGGCTTGACGAACCCGATGTTGATGACCCCAACGTCCATGGCTCTGATTCAGACAGTGATAGTTCAGAAGATGATGAATCGGTTGCTGGACTAGAAGACGGTGAATTGATTGCTGAATTAGACGCTGATGACGTGCTGCTAGATGACGATATTTACGAGGAAGCTACCGTGGATGACTGGACGCCAAGAGAAGTCGTTATTAGTGACTCAGACTTTATGCCGGGCAATGAACTGGATGATGTTGGGAAGGGTTGGACTGTCTACGATGAGCAGCACAGTGAACAGGTACAGATTGACGGAGCGACAGATCTGTATTCAGGAAGACACGGCCCGACTGAGTCTGCTAGAGCTTTCGCGGATTCTCCTCTTGGTCTTTTTACTATTTCCTACCAAAGTTACTGAGGCGAAAAATAGCCGACGAGTCGAACACGTACCGCCGCTCCATGATCGACACGGTGGCCCAAGCGACAGGAGTGGCAGCGTCGTCGGCAGCAAGTAGACCCACGACAGGGTGTGCAATCGCTGGAAGAGATCAAGGACTCGCTGCGGAAGGCTAAGCCATTTCAGGCACACGAAATCGTGCACTACATCGGCCTACTTGTTGCACGGGTGCTTTGTCCCCACCACCGAGCTGTTGCGGAGCACTGGTCAACTACTGAGAATGGTGCTCTTCCGCGAGGGACGTTCGGGATGTTCATGAGTAGGCAACGATTTGAGGACATCACGCGGTATCTTCACTTCAACGATAACTCCGACGATCGCCGTAAGACTGATAAAGCGTGGAAACTGCGACCGGTACTGCAGTTTGTGGAGAAAACGTTTCGAAATGGTTATCGCATGGGATCCACTGTGTCCTTCGATGAGGGAATGGTTGGCAGCATACACCGCTTCAATCCTATGAAGATCTACATGCGTGACAAGCCTACGAAGTGGGGTAATAAGTTCTACATGGTATGCTGTGCTGAGACCGCATACTGTTCTCGGTAAGTAGTCCTTATGCTGTATCATACAGCAAAACTATGCTGTGCCATACAGCAATGCACAACTAACACTACACTTTATGCTGTTCCATCCAGAATCGAGTTAAACCGAGGTAAAGAGGATACTACGGACGCCATTTCCAAGTCCGTGATCCGAAACCTGACCAAAGCATTGAATGGTCAGCCTGGCAAACGACTTATCGTGGCAGACAACTTCTATACCTGCGTGCAGCTCGCGGAGAGGCTCTTGAGAATGGGGCTGTACATTGTTGGCACTACGAAGGTCAATCGCAAGGGATGGAATGACAGCATTCAGTTCAAGAAAGAGAGCAAAGTGCAACGCGGAGAATACCGCTTGGCCACCAACCGCTTGATTCTGAAACTTGTTGCCGTGTCATGGAAAGACTCCAGTAAAGTGAACTTGCTGGCCACGGGCTGCAGTACCAAGAGGGTCACGGTGCAGCGGAAGCGCAAAACCGACGGCGTTGTTGAATCCATCCCTTGCCCAGAGCTCGTGCGCATTTACAACCAGGGCATGGGTGGCGTTGACGAGCACGATCAGCTTCGCCAGCACCGCTACGCCGTCCAGAAAGCTATACGTCACCGCTCCTATTACAATAACCTGTTTCTTGGTATTGTAGACATGGCACTCGTCAACGGGTACATCGTTCACAAAATCGTGAAACAGGAGAAAGGAGAGCTAGTACCTACCCATGCTCAGTACTTGGCAAGGCTGCATCGTGAGATTCTTGGTCAGCAAAAACCTGACTTCGAGTCCAACATGTAGGCGCAAAACCTGCTGACGCGCCCCGTTCCAAACGTCCCCCACGTGCTGACCGAGGAGGAAGGAAAGTACAAGAAAGTCAAGACCCGCCAGTACATGTGTAAAGTCTGCTCTGCATTCTCGAACAAAGATCATCGAAGCGCGGAGTCCCGCTTCTTCTGCGAGATGTGCTCGGCTACATTCGGGGGTAGAGTTCAGCTGTGCAACTTGGTGCGAGGTCACGAGGCCGGCAACACACTCACATGTTCCCAAATCTGGCACGACACGTGGAAAAATGGCAATAATATCCCGCCGGACATGAGACGTAAGATTAGGTTCCGACCGATGAGTAAGGATAAGGAGTAAGGCAATACACACCCGGTCACCTTCAACAGTGATTCGCGCGCGGAGAAAACTTTGTCCATTTGTTGTTGTGCACATGCTTGTATGACAAATGGGCAAACGTTTTCTCCGCGCAAAACTGGTTGGCAGATCACCCTCACCCCTCGCCACTCGTTTTGGCGCGAAACTAGCACCGGACCAACACTCTGACCATCACTCTGGCAATCAAGTTAGCAAGGGTACTAAAGCATAGAGGCATTTTGCACGGCCTTGCACCACCTCTCAGCCAATCAGCAAGCCAGGTTCACGCACGTCATAACGGTCCTGCTGGAAGTGGGCTACAACAGATTAACTCTGCCAGGGCAAGCAAGTATACTGAGATCAAGTTTATTTCCTTATGCTGTATTATACAGCATAAGGAACGGGGCTAGAAGGGTTAACAACTAGCTGCCACTATCGAAGTTCCCTCACTTATAAATACAGAAACGCTCGCAACCAGAAAAAACCATTAAAGTGAGGGCCCAGTTTTATTAAACAGTTACATTTGAATTCACTAGAGCGACCCTTTAAAAGGTTTAAAACGGCGCTTTTGCTGGTCGAAACCAGTACCAAAGTCAAAACCACAAGTACTATCCGACTTTGAGCGAAATAAGACTTCAAAGGGCTAAGAACGCGAAGGAGAAGGTCATAGCAACCTCGGTAGCACCCATTTCAGTACCAAGCATCGCGAATAGGGGGCTTCAGAATTATAAAGTGTGCCAGGTTGTGTGTGACGACCGACGAAGAATCATTTCATTATCTCATTTACGTAAGTTATATATGGGATTTTCCATCAAAACATCGGCGGATTGGCTTATGTTTTCTGGAATTAGATGTATTCCTCACTGCTCTATGGTAAACTTCAGTGTTGTTGTGGCGACGGGCGAGGAATTCACTAATTCCGGAAAACATAGGCCAATCCGCCGACGTTTTGATGGAAAATCCCATATAACTTGCGTAAATGAGATAATGAATTGACTTGAGAAAACGTAAGTCCCTCACACCGACGACTCGAAGGTGCGCTCCTATTGGATAATCATAGCTACAGGTTTGTTCAAGTACGAAGTACAGGGAACTGACAGCTCGCTACATTCTCGTGTGGGCACCAGATTGCTCACGAGTAAGATAAGGAAACTTCTTTTGTGGTTACAGTGTACTGTGCTGGATCTGTACTACAGTATCTTCGCGTGCTGTCGAACTTGTGTAGACCTTTGGGCGCTGGCATTCTGGACTGTAGTCGAGGGTGTTGTTGTTGTTGATAGTGGAGGTCTCAGCGCTGTTGCTGCTATCGGCGTTCATGGTAAATGTCTCGCTGTAGCTGCTGCCGTCGAAGGTGTCGGTGACGATTTCGTTTCTTCCGTCGATGATGGCTGCGTCATCACAGTGCGATTTATTTCAACCGATACAGATCCTTCATCGCGCTGCAATATCCGCTCATAGTAGCCGCTTTAGTCTTTTTGTATGCCACTAAACGCCTCGAACATCGCTGGAGTGAACTCAATGAGATTTATCCTGTCCTCTTCATCAAGGAGTTTTGCTGTGTGGTGGTCATCCAGCGTTAACGCATACACCTGTCTAATCCACTTCTTGACGCCGTTGATGCTGCTAGTGTTTTTCGTTTTTGTCTGGTACGAGATGCACGCGTCGCGCATAGCCTTCACCTCCGCCGCAGCGTCCTGTGATCGTCCATCAGCCATGTTAGCACGATATGTATTGTAGTTCGCAAATGATTTTTTGGCCAATCGGTGTACCGACTTATCGTCGGTTACCGTCGCTTACGACTTCTCGGGACATATGTATTCCTGACTGATCTATGGTAAACTTCAGTGTTGTTACAGCGCTGAGACCTCCACTATCAACAACAACACCACCCTCGACCACAGTCCAGAATGCCAGCGCTTAAAGGTCTACACAAATTTGACAGCACGCGAAGATACTGTAGTACAGATTCAGCACAGTACACTGTAACCACAAAAGAAGTTTCCTTATCTTACTCGTGAGCAATCTGCTGCCCACACGAGAAAGTAGCGAGCTGTCAGTTCCCCTGTGCTTCGTGCTTGAACAAACCTGTAGCTATGATTATCCAATAGGAGCGCACCTTCAAATCGTCGGCGTGAGGGACTTATGTTTTCCTAAGTCAATTCATTCTTTTGTGGATGACCGGGGTCTTCTGCCGACAGCATAGTGTGTCGTGCGATGGTCTTGGTGAAGAACTGCTATAAAACGCTGCTTCTTTTCAGCCGGCCAGTATTTGTTGGCCGATTCAGCTTATCCAGCAGACAAGACCCACAACACATTGATACCTACATACGAGAAAAATCAGGCCGAGCGAGACAACCAAGCGTTTAGTACATGCATTGCACATGTTCGAGTGGGGAATGAGCACACTACAGATGTCCCTAAAGGCGCTGGTCATCTCTGCGAGAGCTACGTCAAATCAAAGTGAAAATGTGCTGTGCTGCACAACTGGTTGATCAACATTGGAGATAACTGGCCAAGCTCGGATGAAGACGGAGACTCTGAGGAAGAAAACGAGACGACTTGCGACAACGATGATTCATTTCCTTTTCGTGGCGGTTTAAAATCTCGTGCTGAAGCACATGGGCGTAAGCCTGGTGGGATTTTATGGGTAAGAGGAGAGTAGATGCGTACTATCATACAACGGTTTTGAATTGGACGAGGAAGACCAAGCAAACGCTTACCAAAATTAATGCATTGAGTTAATGAAACACGTACGAAAAACAAAATCTGGTAGTCCGCGATCTTCATTCATGCGAGTTAAGTGATCCAGTGGCAAACCACCCGGTAGTTACTCCCAGACCACGTTTAAAGTGGGAGTTTCCACTTTTCCCACTTTAGAGTTAGAAGTGACCGTCTTAGGAAGTATAAGTGGGAAAAGTTAAATATATACGAAAATGTATTGGAATGCCACACAAAACGCCTACATATTGCAGAGTGCATCGCGGAGTCGCTCCCACTGCTTACAATGTAAGACACCCTCGAGCGAGATGTCTGTAAGAGAGGATCGTTTATCACACACGATGAGAGAGAAGTCGGACTCCACGGTTGCCGTGTTGGGAAAGACTGAAGCCAGTCCGCCACAAAAGAGCGCTAGCGTTGGGAAGAGCGTAGCAGCGTCGCCGATCTGCCACATTGCATCGAAAGAGGCCAGTCTATGATCAAATGCAGCAATGACCACACGGAAAGCCTCCTCGTTGTCGTAGTGTCGCTTCAGCTCTTTAAACTCGCGACCGGTCCGGTTGACGGCTTGTTCACCAAGGCGTCGCTTGAGCTGATCACTGTATCGCTCAACAATCGAGTAAAATACCGGCATCGGTGTCGCCACCAAGTCTTTTGTTGTCACTGGAATCACTTCTATCTCGGTCTTGCACGAGTGTATAGATGTTGTGGTACGCAACGACGGCTAGCCGACCAACAGCAGCGATAACAACCTTCTTGTGCTCTGCGGCAGCTGCGCACAGACCCAGAAGTCGACACCTTGGAGACGGATCTCAGCGTCAGAAAGCAAAATGGCGAACTTTCCACACTTCTCGTGCGTTTTTGAGCTTAGCTTTTCAATTTGAGTAGTCGACAGTGGACCTCGAGCACCGGTATTTGCGCAAAGCCTTTGTACAAGCCCCGCAAAACGATCTTGTTGCTGATTGACCATGTTGACAGCCCTTGCAGCGACACAAATACAGCATTCGCTTCTTTGGCCACGTCACGTAGCGCAAAGAGAAAAATCCACCATACTGCGTTCAGATCTCAGGGGGCTTAACTTCTTCGAGGTGCCGTCATATTTCAAAGCCGTTCGTGCACAGCCAGTTGGCCACTCCGTACATCGACAACCACCGCGTGTTAGTGACCTTGGGTCATTTTTTGTTCATTTCTGATATCAAGTTGAACTGGCGACGCAAATAACCGATCAGGCCATGCAATTTAGTGAGATAGGTCGCGTTTAAAGCTTGCTCGAATATTTTCTGCATTTGCAAATCCAGCTTATGCAAACCACACCACACTCTCGTGGTGCCGGTTGTTGTGGCTTCTTCCATTTGAGTCGCTAGACCTGTAACGTGTCCGACCATATTTGTGGCTCCGTCAGTTGACACATCGACAAGTTGGTTTTGCCACTCAGGTACGAGATCATTTAAAAATTGCGCCACAACGGCGAAATATTCTCAGCAGTGTGCCGTTCATGCAACGGGACTGCCAGCAGGTGATAGTTATGGAGGATCCCAACCGTAGAAAACCTGGCACGGATATCGACATAGGATTTCCTTGATGCGTCGCGCAGTCGAGCGCAATAGAGAAAGTCCACGTAGAATGCATCATCTGAGCCAAACACTCGAGCGAGGCAGCACAACGCCCATTAGCGCGGCTGCCATGCGAAATGTAGCAGCATGGCCAATGAAGCGCACACAAAGTCTGAAGCGAGACGGGTTTGCCTCTGTCACTAGGCACTGATCTTCAGGTTGGTCATTGCAGAGGGTGAACATGGCTAGAACCCAGGTGTGGGTGAGTCCTTCAATTTCGTCTGGACGAAAGGGTAGCTCTCTCATTATCACTTCAACGATAGAGGCTCGGACTTTAAACTGGAGACACTGCTCACTCTCAAATGTTGCTTTCACTGTCTCAGCATACGGGACGGAAAACAACTCAAAGAATGCCTCTTTGCCGCTGTCTGAAATCACTTCGTTGTATTCCTTCTATTTTTGCGTGTGCTGTGAGCTAAGATGTTTCTCGTAGAGATCTGTTCGAAACGAGAAAAAAGAACTTGGGCTTCATTGTCCTCTTACGCAGTTTCTTGGCGGCATCGAGAGGTCTTGGTGCATCCTCACGCCCAAAAACAGAGCAAAACCGGCATATCACCGACTCAACCTTTTTCGTTTTGGAGAGAGTGGATCCGATTGTCAGTCCGTACTGAAGCCGGTGACTGTCGATGAATGTCGCTCCCTTTTGGCGGTCTTGGCACCATGCCGTTGTCTATCGTCGTCTGCTGCAGCGCCTCCTTGCGCTTCGACGCCATGACCACAGCGTAGTGCTTCAAGTTTAAGAATGGACGATGCTGAGAGAGGGGTTTCTCCCACTTCGAGGTATTCTTAGGTCAGCTTAAATAGTGGGAAATGTGGAAAAATGTAGCCATTATCCTACTTTAAACGTGGTCTGGTTACTCCATTGACGCCGCAAATCTAGCGCAGGGGTCAAGCAGCTCTTTATTTTCGTCTGTTTCCATGAGCTCCTTCAGCAGTGCCATTAAAACTGTTGGGCGTTCAGTCGTTTTTCGTTTCTCAGCTTCGTATTCACGTCTCTCATGATCCACTTGGATTTGGTGCTCTTGTAAGCTTTCTCTTCAGCCCACTTCTGCATTGTAAACTCAAGCTTGTCATAGATGAAACTCTGCTGCAGTTGTTGTTTCTTCATGCTCACGTCCAAGTGTACTTCCACAAGAGAGAGGCTGCGTTGGCTAGCTGAAGTTCCTGTTCTCTTTTCACCACTTGTTATTCCTGTCTTAATCTGCTCTGCACGAGAACGTTTCTTGTTTGCGGTCTTTGACGTCGATTGGGCGCGACGGGAGCGTTGCGCCATTTGTTCCCACTGACACTCTCCACTAGACGCCTCTGCAGCTACCGTTGAAGATACGACATCTTCAGTTTTGCTCACAGATTCACTGCTGCTCGAGATATCAAATACTCTTTGTGCCAACTTACGGAATCTTTCATTTGAGGTCTCTTCAACCTGATCTTGACCATCTTTTTCGCGTTCCCCATTCAACACCGCTTCGAAAATGTGTGCAGAAGGAATCAAGTCGTCCAAAATCCAGTCAACTCAGTAGAATTGGGAGTAAGGCGCTCACCTGCAACATCGGTGTCGATCTGAGGCTGCATTATTGTTAGCCGCACCGATATTATCATCTTTTCGGCATTGCTATCGTAGCGCTTTCGGTGATGCTTTCGGCAACGCGTTTAACAGCCTCATGCTAAAATAGATGTGTTGGATCGGCTTGAACATCATCTTCGTGTTCGGCGCTTCGATCAGCCTCATCACCAGCATTGTGATCGTCGTTCGAAAGTGTTTGAAGAGAGCATATATCATCTTGACCTGGGAAACTCCAGCCGAAAGGCCAACTTGAACTGTAGCTGCAGGATTAATGTTGGGTGCGTCGCCAACATTTTCCTTCATTCCCTTGAACTGAGGGCATTTCCGCTCTAACTTCTCTTCGATGCACATTTATTTGGCAATCTCTGGCGGCGTCAAACGAAATCCAGTTTCTTACAGCATAAGCTCAAGCGTTATCCTAAATGTCTATTTTATGTGCACCATCTATTTTGCATTATCTCCCTTAACATCGGTTGTTCGAGGCGACGATCCGTCGAGGTAGAGAGTCATGACTCCAAACGCCGAAATATTATTCTGTTTTGGCCGCCAACTTCGGGCTTCTTGTCGGTCTCGTAGCTGGCCACAACGTTGGCTTTAATATCTATCCAATCGACGAAGACGCTGAAATCTTCTTGTGTTAGATATACCTTTACAGATTGGACAGGAGCTCTGCGTTTTCTTGTCATCGCTTCAGGAAGCGGTTAGACTATTACACGATCCACCATGATCGTTTTCTGTGTAAAATTTACTAAGTGGGTTCGTTGCAGACGAGACAGTCGGGTCAGGCTCGAAGCTGTCACGCCCAGCTGAGCCGGAAGCGTGTTTTGTTCTTGAGCCGCAAGTTCCCAAGACCACAGTCTTGTAGGTTGTCTGGTTGAGCAGTTGGAAGCAATGACCATGGAGGCTCCTTGGTGATCTTTCCTCTTCGCGCCAAAAACGAAGAGTTGATCCGTGTACACCACGTCAGAGGTGTCATGCGGTCAGCGTGATGCTACGCCAGACGCGTCACTGAAGCGTCCACGTCAACAGTCGACGTCAACAGTTTAAGTTCAACAGGTAGCCAAGTTCAACAGCCAAGCTAGCTTACACGCTAATGCATTAGTTTTTCGGTTTGCTATCCACTAGCCAAGCGTGTGCTCAGATCAATGAATTCTTTATTTTTTGAGCATCGAGACTCAATTCCGAACATGGGACGCTGCCGCTCGGTACGACATACGTCGTTCTCTGAGTTGACGGAAAACTTCGAACGGCTTAACATGCAGACCGACAACGAAGCTGCAGAAGCTGCGCACCAAACCGCAGCCGCGCGTCGAATGAGCGCTTCGCTTATCAACTCATTTGGCCTGCTGCCGGCGCCGACGACGACACCGACTTCCCCAGGTGGTGCCAGTGACGTGACCGTGGTTGACGTGTCGACACCGGTGCTGAACACGCCACACCTTCCAGTTGCTCCCATTCATCGAGGAAGCACATTTGAGGAGCGTCGGACTTTCATGCGTCAGCACGAAGCTTACACAATTTCCCTCTCGTCGCTCCAGACCCCCGCCAATCGCCCATTCTTCATGCCTATATGGCGTGTATCGACGGCAACACTCGCCGACCCATTGCAACGTTTGAGTTTGGATGTGCGCCAGAGACGATTACTGATGAGCAGTGGGTGAAATACTCCTGGAGGTATGATTTCGTTGGCAGTGATAACGACCTGACTATTGATGAAACATTGAAAATCCCTGCGCATGAATGTCGAGCTCAAGGAGGCACAGTCGCGAGACCAAACCCCAAGCTGACATGTACCGGATTTTAGAGGCGCACAACCTTGGCGTGGAAATGTTCACTAAGGCACCACGACACATCGTGGGTTATCGACTCAAGGCGCTGCAGGCCGCGGAGTTTCGTGACATTGCCCGCCATCAACTTGCCATGGAGTCCAACAAGGAGATGAAGAAGCAGATCGTGCCCTTTTGCAATATGGTTACTAAGATGTTGGTCCAATACATGAAATGAAATGATGTCTCACGGGCTCAGAAGCCAGCGCCGGAAGCTAAATCTGGTCAGCGTTCACAGCGTGGCAAGACGCCACAGCCGAAGGCAGCGAGTACGTCTTCACCGTCTACTACTGCTAGCATTCCGCCTAGCAATGATCAGCCTACTACAGGTGAGCGGAAACGCCCCGCTTTTCCTTGTCTAAAATGTGCCTCTCCCGAGCACAGCGTTCGTCATTGTCCTCATGCCCAGTCCAGCGAAGCCGAGAAACTCACTGCCGAAGTTCGAGAGAAAACGATCAAAACAACTTTAGACCAAGAAGCTGGCTGTTCCTTCTGTTGACGCTGTCTCCCGTGATGATGTCTTCGAATCAAAGCTAAAACCAAACGGCTGTGTCATGGCAGTTGCTGATGGGCTGGAGGTAAAACCCACTCTTCTTGACCGCGGATCGGACGATACTCTCATTTCCCGCACTGCTGTGGAGGTACTCCAAAAGTTGGATCCTAGTATCGACCTGCACGACGCACCAGTGCCTGCATACGTGAAGCCAATAGAAATCAGCTGGTGGTACTTACGCGCATTGTGCTGCTGCGCAAAATGTACTTCGCAACTTCGGCCGGCCCTTTAGTGCTGAGGAATATAAGGTGCTAGATGGACTAGAGCGACGACGAGCTGAACGTTACAATTGGACGGCCCCTTATGGAGCGGCTCGGCTACACGCCAGATTATTTCCTGGTTGCTGCACTCTCTAAGCAGCCGGAATATGTAGGTGGCAGTGAACTATAACCATCACCCGACAGTTCATCGATACTAAAAATGCAACTGCTTCAGTATCAAGCTGTCTATGACCCACCGACTAGCCGTGAAGCGACGCCTCTAGATGCATTCGCACTTACACCCAAGTTCGAGAGCCAAGACGAGGAATTTCAGCGCGTGCAAAGGCTTCTTGTGAAGGGCTTGATGGATGCCGTTTCTCATGGATGGAGTGAACGTGGCCTTCATCGCACAAAGGCGTCGCTCGAAAAATATGTTGACAATTTTCGTGAACAATTTGGCTTGGATCCACCTGCCAAAGTGAAGTCGCTCAAGGTGCGACTCAAGGCTGACGCTGTTCCGTTAAATGCAAGGCTCGCCGCTATCCACTCTTATATCGCATATTCCTCGACGCTCACGTGAAGGAATTGCTGGACGCGATGCTTATTAAAGAGAACAACCGCACTAGGTGGTGCTCGCCGCCGCGCATAGTCCCGAGAAAGGATGTGGGGAGCTGCGCATGACAGTTAATGCTCGTGCCGTGAATGCTTGCACCGACGCCATGCCTTTCCCCATGCCTCAACTCTACGTGGTGATAACTTGAAGGAGCAACCGTGTTCTTTTCGTGCGACTGGTTTAAAGGCTACTGGAAGTTGCCACTAGATCCTGAATCACAAGAGCTGTACACTTTCATGACTCACTGGGGCATGTACACGCCATCGCGCCTTCTCATGGGGGCGATAGATTCCGTGGCATTCTAAATTTTGTGCGATACTTCTTCCACCGTTTTGCTTCTCAGCAAACGGTGGAAGAAGTATGTCTCGATAAAATTTACCGTGGTGTGCTGGCATAGTTAGACGATCGGCTTTATGCTACAATTGTGCGACCTGGTCGACAGAGTCAAGCAAAAATGTGCGGAATAGGTTAAAGCTCCACCCAAAGAAATGTGTATTCCTCACGAAAAGCATTAAGATGTGATACCTGCGGCAAGTGCCCCGATCGCATCCAAGGGCTGGTCGAAATGGCACCTCCGGTTACTGTCGCTGACCTCCAGCAGCTGCTGTGCGCTGCAAAATTAATGAGAACAAGCATCCCGCAGTACGCGGCCATCACTGGAACACTTTACAACACTCTGGAAGCAGCCATGAAAGTAGCAGGCAGCCGAAAAAATCAAAGCTGCAGAAGGCCAGATTGACTGAGGGTAAATAGGGGCCGGAGAAGATCACCAATCTCCAGGCGTTGAAAGACGCTTTGATCCGCATCACCCCACTCGCGCATCCTCGCGTCGACGGGGATGTCTGTATATTCACTGATGCGAGCTCTGATTTCTGGGGACCCGTCGCTACTCAAGTTCCTCCAGGGGACCCCGATAAGCCGCGCGATGAACAACGCCACGAACCACTACCCGTTCCTCAGTGGAAAATATGTGGGTGCCGCTAGCCGATGGGCAATTGTAGAAAAAGAGGCATTAACGATTGTCGAAGTCTGTCAGCGCCTAGATTACATCCTGTTGCGTCCTGGTGGCTTTCAGCTTTTCACCGAACATCGCAACCTAGTCTACATTTTCAACCCGTATGCTGTTGACTCCGGCATACATCGATATGAAGCCGACAAGCTTCAACGATGGGCGTTGGGCTTGTCTTCATTCAATTATGAAATTGAGCACGTCAGTGGAGATGAAAACGTCTGGGGATATTTGCTCTTCCGGTGGGGCGCTAACAGAGGTGAACCGCTGCTTCAGCTCCGACAGTTTGCGGTGATTCATCAGGTCACTCCATTACAAGACCTCAGTTTCGACTGGCCAACTACACCAGAAATTCGCCTAGTACAAGACGCGGCCATCACCTTCCGTGCTCCGGATTGCACTAGTCTCAATTCCGAACGGGGTCTCTACGACACAAGAACCGGAAAAATTGGCCATCACGAGACGCGGGCGACCTTCACCAACGCATTTGCGTGATCGGTCATGCTGGTTCTAGCGGTCATCGCGGAGTGAAGGCCACAATCCATGTGGTGAATAATATGTTCTTTGGCAAACGATGCCAACCGATGTCGATGCATTTGTTTGCGGGTGCATTCACTGCCTCAGTTCTGGCAACTCGCGCGAACCACGTCCATTTGGTCAAACAATTTCCGCAACTAAGCCTAACGAATTTCTCCATTTCGACTTTATCAGTCTTCTAGCTAGTTCCAGCGGTCTCCCTCACGTCCTAGTCATCAAATATGGTATGTCCGGCTACACCGAGCTGGTGCCATATTCTGCTGCCACTGCGGGTGAGGCATTAACGACCCTTGTGGACTGGTTCAAGCGTTTCGGGATTGTCTATCAATGGGTGTCCGACCAAGGCACTCATTTCAAGAACCAGCTAATTGAACAACTCCGACGCACATTTGGCGTTCACCATCACTTTGTCACGGCCTATTGCCCGTACGCAAACGGGTCGGTCGAAGTCGTGAACCGGTTGATCATAAAAACCCTCAAGGCATGTTAAGTGAAGCTAAACTACGATTTGCAGACTGGCCGAGCGAGTCCCCGGTGGTCCAGTACAGCTTGAACTCCATGCCTTCCGACTGCCTGGGTATAGTTGCCTCAATCACACCGTTTACAGGCTTGCCTGGCTCGTCTCAGCTGTGCGTTATCGTGCAGGGTGACAACATTATTCAACTTAGCGCCGACACGCTCGCTCAGCTGCAGCAGCAGCACAATGTTAAGCTTCGAGATGCCCTCATCCAAATTCACACAGCTGCAGCAGACACAAGCGCAGCCAAGGCCAGGAAGCATCGAAACCGCTGAAACAAGCGTATCGGAGCGGTGATACCAAAATACGAGATTGGCGACTTTGTAATTGCGGCCACTGTGCTCCCACGGCGCAATAAACTAGCGCTGTACTGACAAGGGCCAAAACGCAACGTTGCCGCCATGAACGATTACGCTTTCCAAGTTCAAGATCTAGCCGCACCCTACTCTATCATGTCGCATCACGCGTCCCGCCTCAAGTTCTATCGCGACTCCCAACCTGAGGTGACCGAAGACCCTATGGATCACGTTTACCTCGGTGCCGGTTGTCACCTCGATGAGAAGCTGCTCGACTATCGAAAGGGTCCGGAGGACTACGAAATCAAGGTGCAATGGGTCGGCCTCGACCCGCTCGATGCGTCCTGGGAACCAGCACGTGTCATGTTTGTAGATATTCCGAAGCTCGTGGAATCCTACGTTACCGCGCACCCCAAGCACAAGCCAACCCAGTCCATGTGGCATGCACTTAGCGGAACCCAGCAAAAACGAGAGGGAATCATCCGTGTACACCACGTCAGATGTGTCATGCAGTCAGCGTGGTGCTACGCGAGACGTGTCACCGAAGCGTCCACGTCAACAGTCGACGTCAACAGTTTAAGTTTAACAGCTAGCCAAGTTCAACAGCCAAGCAAGCTTACATGTTAATGCATTAGTTTTTCGTTTTGCTATCCACTAGCCAAGCGTGTGCTCAGATCAAGAGTGATGGGGCTTGCCCTTTTGGCGAATCACTGGTCTTTCTCTAGTTTCGCCAGATCACCCACACCCTAAGGTGGGTGATTTCGATTTGGCGCCAACTGTCATGGCATTTCCCACCCAAATGGCATGACATTTTCGATCATGTTTTTTTGTAACTCTGAAATCCTCAAATACCGGCATCGCGACAATGTCGACAAGCTTTCGCGCTGCATCGAGTTATTGTCTTAATAGAGTACCTCAGAACTAAGGAGGGGTCAACATTTTCGGCTGGAAAAGCCGCCACCGCGTTCGTCAAGGACTACTCATTCAATGCACACAAAACAAATTGTGTGCCTAAGTCCAGTGGGAATATATATACGCACACGTATGAGCAATACGTACGCGTGCTTTGATCCCAATTGCAAATGGGAAGTGAGAGTTACCTGCCTGTCGAATACAAAGGGCGGCACGCACATCTACGTCTCCGCGCAAGTGGACATGCACCGCGGCACATGTCATCCTACTGGAGACCCAAGCGAGCGTCAAATTGCGACTCTACACTCCTGGGTTGAGACGGCAACGGCACTCTCGCAGCGGCACTTGTGAACATGGAGGACAAGGGGAACACACTCTGGTTTCTTCAGCGATGCTATGAGTCCGGAATTGAACTAGGAGATCGAGTTTTATTTTGCGATCGAGGAAAGATTGTAGATACTGTCGAGCCTTTTTTCGAAACTACAGGTGTGCGAATCCACCTTCTTTTCTGCATTGTTCACATTCTACGATATATTAAGAAGTCGTTCGCATGCGGTGGACATGAGTTTGAAAACTCCATTTGAAAATCCAAGGCGCCGAGAAACATAATGAGTAAAATATGCTCGAGAAGAGGTTCGTGGAATTGAGTGCCTGCCTGAAACACCTAATGATTTGTCTTTAGTACCCAAAGGTTGACGAGATCAGCTAACCTAAAATCGCTCTGAAGCACCTACGCAGAATGTTGAAAACAGCCAAACATTGTTAAGCTTGAAGCACGTAAAGATATCCCGATAGGGATTTAGTGAATGGTTTAAATATAGCTGGTACCGTGTCAGGACATTCGTGGAGCGGTTTTGCCTCCTCCATTTCCAAAGAAAACATGGCGACTGCACCTAAACTGAGCGAGTAACTAACCCCCAGAGACGACATGGCTAGAGTTGATGTCTAATCACAACGAGCATGACACATCTGAATCAGACTCCCCAGAGGTAATGCCAAAGTCAAATGTGTGAACTAGTAACGATAACGTATCAATAATAATGTGTGCGTACTTGCCCAGGTTGACATCGAGTCCGAGCCGGATAATTACCATCGGAGTACTCGGCTGCTATGGACGCAAATATGGAGCTCGATCACAAATAAAACCACCACAGCAGAACAATTTCTAATAACGTTGCCGCGGCACGCCACGAAAAACCGACACAGCACTCGTTGCACTCTAGACCGTGTTTGCAATAGGGATTTTAATCTCGCCACGGATAATCACTTTATGCG
This sequence comes from Phytophthora constricta, assembly GCA_011947335.1. NCBI lineage: Eukaryota > Oomycota > Peronosporomycetes > Peronosporales > Peronosporaceae > Phytophthora > Phytophthora constricta. Next base: position 22,246 of record JAAVTI010000376.1, read on the forward strand.
CGCGGCAATGACGACGTGCACATCTGAGTGATGTAAAAGACCTTGGTTGAGTGCAAGTGGCGTTACAAGAAACCGATCAGCAAAGAGAATGACCTTGGCACGATCTCCATGCAGGAGAGCACTGCATGTAAGACTGCGAAGCGTCAACTCCGCCTAAAAAACCGTGTTTAAAAGGACAGATGAAGGAGTACGTGAACAACAAACTGTCTGTGGACTCGACACGTAAACTACACGTTTTGTTTGCTATCATATGCGCTAGTGTGGATAATCGGGAATTTCTAGGCCCTTGTTCTCGAAAGTCAAGTACAAAGATACGTGACACGATGGCGAGGTAAGCAGAGAGATGACCCTATGCAGCCCGTAATTGATATTTGCGCTCGTACAATGTTTGAGAACGTTCTAAACCTAAGCGATGATCCAAACGCTCTACTTATTTTTTGCGCTTAAAGTGGAAAGAAGGTGAATACGTTCCGAGCTTAGGCAACGAGTCTGATACTGCTCCGTTTCGCATAGGACTTACCGGCTTTGCACTACTCGAGCAATGCACGTTAGTTCAGCAAGACCCCCGTTGCACAACTGTTCTTCATGTGGACAGTACTCACAGTATGATGAATCAGCACTACTCTGTACTAATTCTTGGAATCTAGGACCGTTGCGGCACGTATTTTCCAATTGTGCACTTCTGTGTCTCCCGGCGACGGGTAGATGATATCGAGTGGTGCCTCTTACGTTTAAAAGATGCATTCAAGAGAATACTTCAACTTTGTCGTGACTTCTCGCCACGTTTCGTGATGACAGACGCAGACGATGCACAGTTCAATGCATGCACGGAGCCGATACCTTCCGCTACAATTTTAATGTGCTTGTTCTATGCGTGTCAAAATATTGATTAGAATGGGGCGAAGCTACCGACAGTCACTAGACACATGATATTCAGTGACTTAAATAGATTGCACTTCTGCGAAACAAGAGTCCGACCAGGAAGATGCAAACATTTGAGCAGAAGTCGCGGGAGGGTGCTTCCGATATTTTCCAGCCTTCAAAGTGGGTAGCCAGTCATATCACGGAAGCGTGGATCAATACGCCAAGGTTTTCAAAATTGCAAACTTTCTGGACACGTGCGGGGTGTGCAAAAACGAACAATCACGTGGAGCAGTACCACAGGACCGTGAAGTTGGTGAATAAAAACAAAAGAGCGACACCAGCTCGATTGACATTTCTTGCTAAGCGTCAAATGTTCAGCAGCACCCCGCATGGTTCGAAGCGTCTAAAAGCTTACTGCAAGCTTGTTGTGAGACGCTGTAAGCTGTCTGCAGTTCCTGTGCCTCCTCTCGAACACTTTCCAAAGCCAGTTCGTGCTGCACTTAACCCTTGTGGGCATACCAGTGCCGATTTTCTTTTCAATTGAATCGAGCGGTAGTTTGTTGACCTTGCTTGTAAACATGGTAGAAAGCTAATCGAGTCTCCTTACATGTTGGGATTGCAGTGGAATGGAGTGCCGAAAGGGGTTGGACCTCAGATGCTGTCACAAAGTCGTGTCAATACCTATTTTGCAACGAGTACGGAATGTGCTTTGGCGTTATCTATGCTACTCAAACGGTGGGTACTCCGTGCTCAGGTATGCCTGACCTACAGAGCCGCTTTGTGTCGAAATACAAAACAACACACAAAGCAGCAAAACCGAAGAGGCAGTCGCACTTCGGCTAACTAAGCCAGCAACATCGGGATGCAGCCCAGACGCAGCCGACATATGTCGTTTTTGGGCCCTATTTACCATCACACCAGAGTGGTCAGACCTCGTTGCCAGACTCCCGCGATACTTACGTGCATTGCGACAGGGAAGATATGCTACCAGCACGACCCTCGTCAGAAGTTTCACATGAGAGCAGCGAAGTGCAGGAACTCATCTTTATCATGCCGCAGCATCTTCAATAGTAGATCACCAGCAATATAAAGAACAACGAGCTCACGGAACTCTTGCATTTGGCTCATATCTACTGCGATATGATGATTTCTCGTTGAGTTCGTCCACCCTGATAGTTTTTCTGCTGACATCCTACCAGGGGATGCGAGTGCACCGCTTTATGATTCGTCGGACAACACAAGATCGATAGCATGGAGCCCCTCGACTCGCATGTCTTGCGATTAAACGAAGCGGTGACGCTGTTGACACAAAAGTTGGATTTCACGACCAGCGTTACCTAAGGTGACTGACTGAATAGTATCTCATTCGAAAGCTTCAATGTTCCATTTGCGGTTCATCTATCATGTATCCACTCACGCTAACTAGCCGCCCTCACACCATACTGTGTATACAGACAACGACGATGATACTCGACCCCACCGTGACATGCATTTTCAGTATAGTGGTAGAAAAGGACACGACGACATGGAAACTTGTCCCCAGAATAGCATTATGGCTGCTTTTGGTCGAAAATTGAAAAATGCAAAATGTATATTCTTTTGCCTACACCTCCACTACCGGCTCCTTTGGAATCGCCTTTTCAAAGCTTCTAACAACGCAGTCACTGGATATGTCCTCCCACACCCGAATCGTTCACACCACCGCTGCAAGGCGCTTTTCCTTTGACGTCCTGGTCGTAGAAACCTTTTCTCGTAGCCATTCCGCTGTAAGCTTTTTTCAGTGACCCCATGACACCCACGTCAAGTGGCTGACACAAGGAAGTGCTGTTAGGAGGAACAGGGCAAACAACAGCTGATGTCACCTCTGCTACCGTGTCTTCGCCCTCATTAGACAGAAATTATCGAGCAGTAGAACTGAGGGGGCATCAATTTCATACGCTAGCAAGCGTCGGACGTAGCGTAGCGTCCATCCAGCCGTTTTCTTGAACGGTGTACACATGACCAGGCGGATAGCTCGGCAATTCATCCGTTTCCACTGTGCCATCAGGCATTCCCCGCATTATAAACAGGATAGGCAGCTTCTTGCCTTAGCAAAATACAAAAAGTAGATAAAAATCCTTTTTGCAATACAAAACATTTCTTACCATCCGCTCGAATTGTGAGCGCTGCGGTTAGTCTTCCAGAGTTTTTCTGGATGTGCTTTACTTTTGCCGAACCTCGACGACGTCCTTTTAAAGACCAAATCTTGTGGGGTGGCATGTCGAAATATATCGCGGTCTCGTCGACATTAAAATCGCAGATTCAGGCTAGATTTCCTTGTTCCACCCAAAATCCAAAGCAAATGTTGTATGTGTCTCCTGCAGTTCATCTTCGTCTTGCCTAGTATATTGCGGCTTTTGAACAAAAACATGGCTGCATCAACAATAAAAACATTTAAATATTAAAAGTTACACGAAGATGTAGGAAACAAATTTCCGCTGTGCAAAACGTTGGCATATGCGCATCAGCGCGTTTGCACCACTCCCTGGTGTTGACTTGTCAGCTAGGTAGGCTTTCAGCCACGCACTCTGCTCTATCTTGATGAATTCGATCATGCTTCCTGCGCACAAGTACTTAAAAAACGTTAGCGTTATATTTTTTCTAAAACAAAAAATATCAAACCTCTTCATCGCGGCGCACGTCCTTCATGAACATGACCAAGTCTTGAGTGAAAGTAATGTTGCTTTTGGAACCTTGGCCTTTTGTAGTCCTGCTGGTCTGAGCGCCTTTGAAGTCAAACAGACACTGAGCATTTCTTCGCCATCCTTTAGAGTGCCTAGCGGAATTTTCAACGCTCGAGCTGTGAGTTTACATCCCTCCGCCGCAGCTTGCTGCACGGCTTCCCGCCTTTGTTTGACGGTATATTGGTTCTGGTGGCGAGAGGCCGCCATACTGGTGGCAAAAAAGAAAATGGCGCAAAATGTGCATTGCACGGTGTCCAGCAATGCCATGTTCCTTGATTGGCGAGAGGCCGCCATACTGGTGGCAAAAGAGAAAATGGCGCAAAATGTGCATTGCACGGTGTCCAGCAATGCCATGTTCCTTGATTGGCTAATATTCACCATGCCTGTTTTTGCAATTTGACTTGCACGCTACATTCCACTGTCGTGGGGTCGAGTTTTTATGGGGGTGAGTTTCACCGTCGTTGTCTGTACACACAAAATTAATTACTAGAGTTGATCCCACTTACCCTGATCATTTTCATCCCGACGGTGCTGCATTGATAAGGCGACGTGATGCCTGTTTGGGGTGCTGATTACAAAACCACACGGTGATCATTGAAAGCATAAGTTTAGGCTTTTAGATGGATTTGTCGGTGCTGCTGTTGAAAACTGCGGTGTTGTAGATGGTCCTCGTGAAAATTACGGTGATAGTGTGTCGGACTATATATCGAGCCTCAAACCTGAAACATGAAATGTTTATGCCAAGATGTAGACCTACGTCCCGCAAACGAATGATGCATCCCACGTCACACATGTGATTCTCCCATTTCTTGGTTGGAGGAGTACGAATCGTTTGTCAAAGCGACAACAACGCCAACCCTTGACAGTGTGCTGACCCTGTTGATGCTTTACATATGTGCCGTAGCTGAGATGGAGAGATGCCGTCGGCGCGATTTACATGAAATAGAGAGATCAAGAATCATGCAAATGAGTTGAGGGAGGAAGAGAGCACGCGAATGAGGAGTACCTTCTTCGACGCTTAACTGCTATAGTGCATTTCGCCAACAGACCCGGCTCCTCGAAGGACAGACGTATTGACTAACCAATCCCTCGTGTTCCTGCCCAACATCAGACCAGATGAAGACAACTTGCCGACACATCGTGGCTGCTCTCAAGTTTTGCAAGATAAAACCCCGCAGGTTGAAGGGGTTTAATCCCTGCTACCTTGACTCGACTTACGCTGAAACCTTCCGAGGCAAGGGACTTGGGCCCTATTCGAGATGCTGCATCTAACGATAACATCATTCATCCTAGTCTGTTTTACAGGACGACGAGTTACACGTCCAGTTCTTAGTTCTAGAGAAGCAAACGAAAAGTCGACATAAACTTGCAAAATATGCCGCGAATAGGGCTACGCCGGCATCACGCAAACAAATCTGAAGAAGAAAATAACAATCTTCTCCCTCGTAAAACGACTTACCTAGACTGCAAAATGAAATATATTCGACCCTAAACGACGAGCGCGAGAGTTATCCGGAGCGCAGCCCCGTGTCCACGCAATCCCTGCTCGGAAATAGACTACACTTTGCAAGCGGCTCACGTGGAAGAACAAGAAGCTGCGTATGCCCTTTCATGCTCTGTACATAGCTATTCATTTTGAAATTGATTTGCTTACTTTTCCGCCTTCTGCCACCCCGCACGCTTTGTCAGGTAGTATTGTGCGCTCTAGTCAAAATTTCCATGGGCGGCGCTTTGAATCAATCACCAAGCAATCGCCCAAGTGACTTGATATTGCATGTGGGGCTAATAAAATGCTTTAGTATGAAAACAATTAGATCCAATGGGAGAGAGTTACAAACTGGGGATTGACACATTAGCACGCTATGAATCACCCCAATCAACCTCTAAAAGACCCTGGTTGGCAATGTGGACGAAAAGCACGATATGGTACTCATTTCGGCTTTGGTACTGGTGTTGGCTTCAGGATTGGGTCGGCTGGCACGCAATGGTTTGGGAACAACTTGCTTTTGCTGCATCCGTGTCCAGTCTCTTGGCCCTTAAGGTCCTAAATAAGCGCTTAATTAGGTGCTAAAACCTGTTATAGTCTATCGCCTCGTAAGAACTCTTACTATAAGTAGGCTATGTAAGAAATCGACGGATGTCGAGCCGTTGAACCTCTTCGGCACCGTACGAGCGTCAGAGCACAGGGCTGCAACACCGTGTAAGACCCACCTCCATACGAGAGCGTCAGCAACGACTACTGGAGATGATCGCAGCAAGGACGCACTGCTGCGAGGCATGCTGCCCAGCCTGTGTATCGGTGGGCTGCTGACCGCAAAGGACGCTGTAGTTCTCAGCGATACCGTCGATAGCTTCCGCCACACGCGGCGGGAGCACTACCTGAACAGGTTGAAGATCGTTCAGCGGAAAGCAGGCATGGAGAAATCTGGCAGCACTGGCAGAAGAAAAACGGCGAGGGTTAGAGTTTCACGAGGTGCCAGGGCAACTGTACGTTGAGAGACTAGTGAAAATTAGGGCCGAGGTCGGCTTCAGATGATGTGCGAAACCATTGCTGAGCTCGATCGAGCCGATGACAGGCCACCACGTCATATCAAAGAGTGAGAACTAACCGTTAGTATCATGAGTACACAATTGATAAGCAAGCCTTACACGCCAATGGATATACAAAAGGTCAGTGCCGCTCCAATGATCAACCTCGTATATTCAGCGACAATAAATCCAGCGTATCCGACTGTGACACGTAACACAAAAAGCGCTTTATATTAGCTCATTTTTTTCACTCGCAGGCTTTAACGGACGTGCTTTAACGTTGCTCCTGTTGAAGCGAGAGTTTCTGGAAGGTGCGAGCGTACGCTGCGTGAGCACTACGTAGCGCCCGAACTTCGCAACCTTGACAGCAGCAAATCCAACACAAGTCGTTAGTTAACACATCACCTCACAGGACCAGAAGGCGCAACCGCTACGTACGATGCAGACTCTTGCCTGAATTTGTAGCCCGCTCATAGGCTGCGCGGGACCGCACCGCGTCTTGCCGAGTCGGACCCGTTGCATCTTCGTATGCATAGCCCGCTCAGATGCTACCTCATTTGTGAAGGAGTCGCTTGATGGCTGCGCATCGCGGAGAGAGCTCAGGTATAATGACATGTCCATACAGCACGATGACATTAGGAGGTTGCGCAATGATTAAACAAACATATTCAAGGCTGTACCCTCCTTGACGACAAATATCATGACACCTCGGTTTTCTGAGCTTGCAGCCACAACACTAATCACCTGTTACACCACCACCGACCAAAGAACATTGTACGGTACCTTTGACAGTCCCTACTTGCTGCCGGATCCGAGGTCTACTTCGTATTGTTAATTTTTACAAGCAACGTCACAGCGACCTCGATATGCGACATTTCTGTTTCATTTTCTCGGGTGTGGGCGTCGCCCGAAATTGCGTGCACACGTAATTTTAGAGAGACACCCTCAAACCAACCGACCGCGGATGCTTCGCTAATATAATAATAGTGGATAGTAGTTGCTTGGTAGAAACGAATACTTAACAAATTAATATGCTTTTCTACAAATAAAAAAGGCGACAAGTAAAATCATAGCGGCAATGCGCTGACTTGTTCTGGGTCCATACTGAACCGATTCAACACGAAAATTGCAATCCTACTTATGAGGACTGCTACGATACATGGGCAACTTGGTGGGCAACTTGAAGTGCGCAAGTACGATTACTATGTGGTTCGAACCTTGGTGCTATGCCCAGAGGCTCCTAATAGCTACAGTCATCAGGATAAAAAACGACTAGCAAGAACTCGAGTGTAGCAGACTAGTTGGTCTTAGCGCTATTAATTCACGTTCCATCTTCTATCATATGCGACATTATATCTTCTACATCTACCCTCATCGCGCGGCGCTTCGCTTACTGGTTTTAAGCCCAACAACCGTCGGACCAAACGACGTCTTGACCGACGACATTGCTTTTATGGGAATTGCTCCCATGGAATTTACACGCAAAGCTGACGGATCATTTAACGGAAACCCGTTAAATGATCCGTCAGCTCCTTGCGTGTTAATTCAGAGTTTGCGATGTTGCGTATACCGAATAGTGGCAGACCGCTGACTTGAAGGTTCTGGTGATCCACGTGCGGTCATAAATTCCAAACTACAATTCCATCATTTGAGAAATGTAGATGGCGCTAGAGGCATGAAATATTCTGCTTGGGTTCTTCGTGACACAATGTGATTCAGATTTTCTGTCGAACCCCCTCCCCTGACTAAGTTCTCTCGGTTGTTATTGGTCCACCGAAAAAATTCGTGTGAGAAGGCCCAGTGCGAAAGGCCACCTGGGGTCGATGTCTCAAATTAAAGCTGCGCGAAGAGACCTCACGAGTGCCGCACGAATTTTCCAGTCCGACGTTCCAGTTATTGGATGCCCAAGAACAAGATACCTTAAACATAGTCACCACGAACACCCTACCAGGACGGAAGGTGGCCCGAGATCTTTCCACAGACTGCCTGAAAGGCCACGAATTCAAAGAGCTCGCAAGATCGCTGAGCGTCTGCGCTGAACTTCCTTACTGGAAGCAAGTCGAATTCAACGAAGTGAGCGAAATCCACGAAGACGCAAGGTAGCTGAGCCTCTGCGTTGGATCCCCATACTGAAACTAAGTCGTTGAAGTGTTTGTGTATCCATCAACAGATAGCACAGTTAATATTCATTCAGAGTCTGTTTTCTCTCAAGCGCGCAAGTGACCTGGACAAGTGTGCCTGACGAAATAGTTGCAGGACACCCGGGTAATTGCAAGCAGTAGAGGCACACCGACTAAGGACTAGCCGTCGTTGGGGCTCCTCTTTCTCAAGTCTAATTAGGTGGGGACCAGTAGCTGTGCTTCTGGAGTGAACCACTTAGTTCGTATCTTAGTTGGCTCATTAGTTTAGGCTGATGAGCTATTTCACGTTACAGATTTTGAGCGACTGTTTGTTGTCGTCGCTGTAGGTCTTTGTAATCAATTGACTGCTGTGCGAAGGACTGTGCAAGGTTGTGACTCGAAACGTTCTCCTGTTTTAGAGGTGGTTGCGCGTTATAATACGTCCAAGAGCCTTGGGACCTTTGCCGAGCGCCCTAGGACCGAACGCTCAATGGCGATCGCACTCTCTGCCCGTGACTCTGGGCATTGAATAAGCAAAAGAGACTTGTATATCGTTTCCTTTGACTTTATATCTGGTTGGTGGTTATTTAACCTCATTGGTACAGACAACCCAGGAAGGGGGTATCAGAACTAACCTCACTCGTATATTTCTGACTGAACTAACCAAGAACAGGTTGATGAAAGCCGCGAAGGTTTATGAACCTTATGGGAATTGACATAAGGAGCACACACCCTGTAACCCCCAACAACATCCGTTCCAGGGTGACGCGTGGTACTTATGAAAGTCAGTGCTTTGCCAGACCAGCATTACCCCGCGACTTGTGTCAGAAGGACACCTGCATCACACACCTAAAGCGATCAAGGTTTCACCGCCTCGCCTCATTTGTGAAGTAAAACCTGCACAATCGTGTTTAGTTAAGCAAGCGACTGCACGACTTTAACTTGAGTATTTCATGAATCATCTGCTTGAGTTCGATGATCTCGGTATTCATTTGGCGGTCGTCGGGGGCAAGGTGGACGATGACGAGGGCCTGATTATTTTACACGGGAGAATTCCTCGTGAATATAATGAAATGGCGAAATCACCGAGGCAAGAGATGAAACAGCCCTTCTTTAGGCGAACGACATGCTACATCGCGAGGACGAAGGTCTTCAACAACGTGGCAAAGAAGAAGGACCGTTTAACGCCAACGGGCATTTCAGTGGACGCAGTCGGTGTGATTTGAAAGGAATCTGTAACCAAGCACTTCAACGTGCCACTAGCACCAACAACCAGCATGGCAAATGGCGTAGTCTCAATGTTGGGCATAATCAAAACTGCTGGCAGCAGCATGTCGAAGGTGGATTCCTTGGACTCTGCTATGGCTGTGGCCAGATGGGCCACAAACAAGCCAAATGCCCCCAAAGGGATGATACTGCTGGGCATGATGACTCCGGCTTCTCTGCGACGAGAGACGTCATAAAAGTGGTTGCTTGACAGCGTAGCAAGCTCCAACGTGACAAGCTGTCGTGGAGGCTTCGCGGAATTTCGTGGATTAGATGGCGTGTTGGATACAGCTGTATATTTCGGCACTGACGGTTAAGACGTAGATGTTCAATTCCAGAAGGATGGATGTCTGATCAGTATTCGTGAATCTGCATGGAGAAGCATGGCAAGCCGTACAGGTCTGAAGATAGCGACTGATTGATATGTGATCCTGGTGGAGTTACAACAGCAACAGTGTTATAAGCGAAAGCATTTCTCTGGCATGCACGTTTAAGGCATATATATATCAGCAGCAAATTGCGTTGGTGAGCAACGGTGTTGATGTTATTGGGATTTGTATCTTTCTCGGGGTGATTTCAACGGTCTCGTGAGCAAAGGTTGCGCTTGTGAAAACATGAACACGAGTGGTTTTGCCCACACGTCAGGGAGCATTGTGAAGGCCACTAGTGCACCCGAGCTGACCAATAGCGCTGTTATGGGGCCAATAAAGTCTGCTTCACGTGGTGGATCTTAATATATGGTGACTTTCAATTATGATGTGTCTCTGTATGTGGTTGTCTTTATGAAAAAGCGATTTCCGCGACCATACAGTGATTGGGTACGCTGTTATGTCATGTAGAAGTGTCAGCTAGTCTGGCTCCAGAGTGGTGAGCTGGACGACGCCCTTAAAGGGTATATAGTGGTGTGTTATCTTTTGCTCAGTGCGGAGATAATTCCAAAATGATTACTTTTCACTACGTGTCAACACGGATCTCGTGGAAGAGACTCGAAGACGGCGTCCGTCCCTTCCATATGAACTTGCCTTTAGATCCCGGAAAACAGCCTTGGTTTTGTCACCATCAGGAAACTAACCAAGTTAGAGGTTCTTGTGCAGCTCATGGAGCTCAAACAGCGCATGGTAGTTCTGATGGACACGCTCATTCTATGGCTTCGGGGAGACAATGGCGGTGGATATGTTGATAAAGGGCTTTCTGCACCAAGCACGGAATCGACAGACAGACAACAGTCCCCTCCCCACACCCAAAAAATTAGTCGGCAGAAAGGATGAACAGGATAGTAGTGGAGATGGCTCTTGCGATGTGTACCATCAACATATCGATAAAATGTGGCGGGCTGAAGCACTGAAAACGGCTGTCTTCTTGACGAATAGCTTGCCCAACACTGCCTATGACGATCTCACACTCTGTGCTCTGTTGTACGAGGCGAAAATCATGCCCGTGAATATAGCGCTCGAGGGTATGTGCTCGTGGGCAACGAGAAGTGAGCGAAGTGGGGTGCGAAAGCGTACCCCTGTATATTTATTGGTTTGGCTAACGTCACGAAGGATTATAGTGTTGGGATGAGGCATTTAAGCGCGTAACCATCACGCGCATCATCGTAGTGAACGAGCAGTCCCCGAATACATACATCACAAGTTCGGCTGATGATATCATCAGCTCGGCGCCCGCAATGATGATCGATGACGGAGACCCATTCTCCGCTACTCTTGAACGTAATGACCTAGGTGGTCAGTCTATGGAAGAGTCTATGGAAGTCGACCAAGAGGTTAGAAGAATGGATGTCGACAAAGTTGGTCCAGACTCGAGCGTTAATCATCCTACAGCGTGTGGGTCTGGTCTCGAGAGGAGAATTGGGCCCATTGCGTTAAGAGTGTATCAATCAAATTCATCACTGCGTACGAGCGGTGCTATAGAACCAGCAATTACACACCCGAATCAAGTGTCCCCCGCTTGTGGGCTTAGGTATACAACGGTAATGGACCACCCTAGTGCATCGATATCATTCATTAGGATTTATGACCTCGTATTCCATTGAGACAGTCAACGAAACCCTCGAGATTAGAATATTCGTGCTCAGATCCTACCTTACAGGGATGTCACCACGTGTATGTGCTGTGCCTTGCCGACTTACATAACACATTTAAGTACGCTGCGTTTGAAGAATAGAGATTCACCTTCTAGCTCATCAAGCTCTCTTCACAGAAGCGACGAGCATGATAATGAATCGGATGATGAAGCAATAGCAAGCGCAAGCGTCTTGATGGTGACTACGAGATTGCTTTGTGGCTGCTGCCACGCCGTTAACGTAATTTGAAACGATGGCGTCTTCGCTGGTAGTTGAATGAAATGCAGCTATATGTATCGAAGTAGCCGTCCATATCCGTAACCATATTTGGGACATCGTCAGACTTTTTCGGACACTAAAGTGATTGGCCACAAGTGGGTGTTTGAATTCAAGCTGTATGAAGATGCAAATAAAGGTATTGCCTTGTCTAAGTGGAAAATCACTTAGATGTGTCGACAACTGGCGCCGACGTGCGAGTGCTTACTAAGTGAACGATTGAGTTCACACGCTGTTTTCACAACGTTCGCTTCCCATGTTTAAATATGCGGAGGACCACCCATCATGACAGCGAAGCTCCGATATAAGGCCTTTAGACCTCGCCAGCACAAGCCGGTGACGTGTTGGAAGTGAGCTAATGTCTTCGTGTGGGCTGCAAATTTTCGTAGACACGCTTAGCTGAGACAAGAAATAAAAAAACACAACGCAGCAAGTCGTTGAAGCAGTCGGGTTCACTATCTGAAGAAGAACCGGTGCGTGCAGGAGGACTGACGGCGGAGTCAGTTTTCACCCAATCTTGGAAGAGACCGCTATCAGCGTTGGCATCTGCCAAGGGTCTAGCGAAGCTTATATTCGGGGACCTGGTTGACCTTCGTTAATCACGAAGTGGGAGGTGCTTCTCATGATGAGCCAATTGTTATATAGCGTCTTCAATATTGGTTCGTACAAGGTTTGAATGCATTCCGAGGTGCCCAAAACGAATCAGAATCGCCACTTAAAAGTATACATAATATTAATTCGCGTTACAGCCGCTGCTTCCTTTCGAGCTGTTGCACGTTACGATCAACAGCAAGGCACAGTTATGCACGAATTCATTACGGCGTAGTTAATCGTATGTCTGTGTTCCAAAGGTCTCCACTTTGATATTTCTCCGTTTGTCGTAAGCTCGCCCGTAGGTATCGGACTTGGCGCTTGAGTCGTTAAAATGGGTGCCAGAGCGAAGCAGACCCATCGCAATAGATTGCTGAACATGGGAGGTTTCTAGAACAGCGCCATGGTGTGCTCTGCGTGGTTTTAGTAGGAGCTCATTCAGAGCGAGATGAAGACTGTGTGCTAATACCATCTGTCAATCTATTCATGGAAACTCCTCGATGGACACGTCAGGTTATACAAAGCCCGTTTGGTTGTAGTGGGTTTTCTGCAGACTTCTGGTGTGGATTATATGTCTACGTATTCTCTAGTTGCAAATTAAAATAGTATACGTGTATTTGTTGCTGCGTGCTGTCAGCTGACATATTACGTGAAGCCGTATTATTTCTAGGGGGCATTTATCGTTGAGACATAGCCCAATCAGTGTAAGTGACAATTCCTATTGGAGTTCATGCACAGTGTGGATGCTATTGCGGAGTCTCTACGGTCTCAACAAACACTAGCTGTGTGGTTTGCTACAATTTGCACTGCATTACTTGATATTTTTTTCGTCAATGCCGACGTGATACGTGTTTTTTTATCATGGTGGGAAACACGGACCCTTTTTCTGGTGTTGTATGTTGTATGTGGATTAGACCTTTAGACGTTACAGCCTATTTCGCGAATATACCGAACTAAGCGAAACCAAACGAAAGAAGAACGTGAGTTATAACAGCGAAGATCTCAACGAAGGGTTTAACGAAAAGGCGTGACTCTCAGTTAGCTGAGAGCCTTTCATGACGGCAAAAGATTTTGGCCTTGGCCAAGATGGATCGATCAGTGGAACTGTTCAAGTCTCCATCGACATAGAATCTTCGGTCTCGATCAAGCTCTGGGCTCAAGACACTCAGCAGTGCAGCCGAAGTTACACACGCATCAGAACAGCATCAGCCAAGTCCGGGGTCGTCTAGTCTCAAACGAGATATTCGCACTGGTGTGCGTGGTCGTATTGATTACGTTCAACCTTCGTCACCCCTTGTCGAAGGAAGACTTGTATTTGATAATTATGAATGCGAATCTGTTGATAAGGATACTCCTCGTATCGTGAAACGCGGCCAAGTTTCGTGGAATTACTGGGATGAATATAGGCCACAATCATCGTTTGGAGCAGGTCGACAGCTCTCTGAATCAACATTTTCTGGTACGAGTCAAGGTGGCAATGCCATTTTAGCGTCAAGTTCGGAGTCTTCACAATTGCTTCGAGCGACACCAGAAAGGGTTCAAGTTGCCTTTGATACAGCACTAGTTGCTACTGCACCCAGCAGCACAAGATATGAGGAGCGGAGCACGAATCCGAAACGTCTTCGTAATGCAACACCAGGTAGTGCAAGACGTGGACAAAGTGCCACACCAGAGAGAACCAGACGTGGAGAAATCGCTACACCGAGAAGCGGAGAGGTAGAAGGAATGCTACCCCGCGCAATGCAACACGTGGACGAAATAGCAAATCAAATAATGCAAAAGGGGGAACGAACGCCACTCCTGGTAGTGCACGACGTGCGCAGATTGCAACACCAGACCGGTTACGACGTGGACGCGATGCAACCCCCACCAGTGCACGACGCACAGATGACGGCTTCAACGAAGACTCCAGCCTGCTCCACATCCCTATCAACGATGGCTACGTGACGCCACAAAATGCTAATCAACGACGCAATGCTAAGCGTGATAACAGTACGCAAAGGGGACACAGTGAAACTCCAGGTAGTAGGCAACGCACTTCAAGACCACATGGCAATGATGATCAGAACAAACCTTTGTACTACATGATGCCAAAACAACGAATCAAGGCACACTGGAGGTTTATCGACTTAATTTGTATGGATGAGTATCGAAACGTGAAGCCGCTCCTGTCAGCATACGCAAAGTGCGCTTGGTGCAAGAAGTGCAAATGCGAAATTGCGTACTATGTGGGCAACACTTATCACGTGACACGACATATAGAGAAGTATCACTCGATGAACTTACAAAAGCGGGGACGATGAACGTCGACGTAAGAAAAGGAAAGCTCAAGTACTTGTACACCGCAAGGTCAACAGTGGACCCGAGTATACGTCCATTGCGTCCATGACACATGACAGCTGCTCGCCAGAAGAGCAAGCACGTGCAGACGACTTACTTGCTATCTGGGTAGCCAAGTCAATGCGGCCATTTTCCGTTGTGGAGGATGAATATTTCCTTAAGTATGTCCAACACGTTAATCAAGCTCAAGGACGTGTGACTGTGCAAAAATCTTGGAAGGTGCGTGAGCAAATTGAAAATATCGCGATCAGTCTTCGAGCTGCATTGAAAAGAACCTTGAAAGTGAGTGCGAGTTTTATTCAGCTTCATCAGATATTTGGACTTCCAGAAGCAAAATGGGTTTCGTCAGCTTCACTCTTCACTATTTAGACACCACTTTCAAAATGCGTAATTGGGTGCTCGAGGTGAAGCGCATAAAGGGAAAACACGATGGAGATGCAATTGCAAATGTGCTAAGTGCATGCATGAGTGAATGGGGTCTTGACAAAACAAAATGCACGACGTTTCTTCGAGACGGCGCCTTCAATGGAATCAGCGCTTGTAAAAGCTTGGCCTCGATGACATGTCAGGCTTAGCGCACTGCATTCACCTCGTTGTTGGAGCCGGAATAGTGAAGAAGAAATGTACTAAGAAGAAATCACGCGATTTACTTGCATCGGCCGAATCTGATAAGGAAATTGAGAAGGCACTGAACCACCGAGCTCGAGAAGAAGTTGATGATTTTATCGGGAACATTCACGTAACAGAACAACAAACGCTGGATGAGCTGCGCGAGGTAATGGCAGTATTTCGCAAAGTTGCATCATATTTCAGTCGCTCTTCAAAAGGATCTGATCTACTGAAAGAACTGCAAAAGGAAAGCCGCATCCAGTTCTACCACAACTCGAGAGTCCTACTCGATGGAACAGCACACACTTCATGCTGCAACGATTAGTGGAGATGCGCGAGTTGCTTGGCTGTTGTTTGAAGTTATGGCAAGCTCGGATGATGTTTCTGATGTAAGCCTCACGCAACCAACTGCGAAGGAATGGACAATAATTAAGTGTTTGAACGTGTTGCTCGAGCCATTTGCAAAGGCAACTACATGCTTGGGTGGACAAACATATCCAACTTTGGTTGTTGCAGTACCTGTGCTTCAAATGGTACAGAGACAACTTTCCGACGCAAATATGTTTAAAGGCATACTGGGGTCTCTCAGAAATGAGCCTTATGCTCCCCAAGTGCTGCAATTGTTGCAGAATACGCGCTACATGTACGTCAAGTTGGTGTCAGAGCGTTTGATTAACAGGCTCCCTCCTGAAACATTTTGGATTTCTCTACTTGACCCTAGGTCATCTCGATTGAATCACTTAAGTGCGGTTGAGAAAGAATATGCGCACGAATGTTTTGTATCTGCTGCTATCGAAATGGGAAGGAACATGGGCATTGATGGTGAAGAAAATGACGAAAACGCTACAGAAAATACACCACCTAAACCGCAAAAGAAGCAAGCATCTAGTGCATGTTGGGCCGAAGTATTTTGTTGCAACACGGAGGAAGTCGCTGCCTCGGAACCAGACTCAACCTTGCGGGAGCGGTGTAATTCTGAGAGAAAGAACTCGATATGTCAGACGCTGGTATGACTAACCCTCTACTGATCCTCTCGAGTGGTGGGAAGGAAAGGAGATGCGGTATCCTATTCTGGCAAAGTTAGCTCGAAAGTGGCTTGGTTGTATCGCTACATCCGTGCCATCTGAACGTGCTTTTCGACGAGCGGAAATTTGGTTACGTTGAAGCGCTGTTCCCTAGCTCCAAGTATTATACGAGATACTTTGTTTGTGGGCCAAAACTACGAAGAATACGACAGCGACGAGGATAATGAGTGCTCCGAATGATGAGCAAAATGAAGGTAAGAAGAGCGACCCAGACACTCTGTTTCAGCTGCGAACATGTATCTAAGCAGGCTGTAGCACTTGTTCCACGACAAAGCCAACATTTATATTGACAACTACTTGTGGTGACTATTCGACTATGTGTTGGCATGTCAAGATCGCAATGCTTATCGTCAGCTGTTGCTACACAGTTTCCAATATACTTACTCTCTGAAATTGTTGAATTGTGATGTCACCAGACTCTACATGAAGGAGCCATCCATCGCGCTAAAATATTTCTGCTGCTACATACAGCTCAACAATCTGGTGAGCCCCGCACGCAGTATCACCTGTTCACCAATCTTCCTGGATCATTACCCCAGCTAACAACCTCGCCCCCTCAGCCGTCAAACTCGAGCTGTGCTGTTTCGAACCACTGCCGTCACTGCTCGCTCATGATCTACTCCTTTTGACTGATGGTGGCGTTGCTAAGTAGCACCCCACCACCACACTGCAGATTGTGAATGTATCGTCGATCCGGACACTTTATCACGACCGGCGGTACACACAGAGCCCCGCTTCCCACACGCAGTTATAGCGCCGCGTACTCCATCTTGAACTCATGCATCTGCTTGGACGTCAGAGTATGATTCTCCAGTGACCCAACGCCTGTCACTCCGACCATTTCACAATTGGCCTTGCGCTGAGCACGCAAGACTCACCGATCCACATGAAAAAAATCCTGCGTGATAAGACACTTCCACAGCAACGCAATGGCCGGATCCTACAACGTCGACACGGCGGAGCAGGCGGTGACGATCTTCTACGCCACGTTATCCGAGCACGCAAACGTTGGTGCTGGCCATCGCGGAGCAGCCCGGCCGCGTGAACCTAATGGGCAAAAACATGGACTACAACGATGATTTCGCGTGTCTACTAGCACTTACCAACACGAGTGTGGTGGTGACCGTGCGCGTTCCGCCGCCGCCGCGGCCTCGACAAAGCTGGCATCACGAGCGGGTCATTTACTGTCGTTCGAGGCCGACAACCTAGCCCAGCTGGAGAAGACGCAGCCGTTGTGGGCAACTACGCGAAGGTCGTGACGGCGAAGTAAGTTAAGCACCTGAACAACAAGAAGCCTTTGGGTGTGCACCCGGCCATCGTGAGCACGGTTGAGTTCGGCAGCGGTCTGAGCAGCTCTGCGGTGGTAGAGGTGGATTTCGCGACGTTTTGGGAGAGCCTATTCGAACTGGATGGCATCTCTACGATCCAGAAAGCGCTGTGTGTCAGGCGGACGAGCACGATTACTGCAATGTTCCATGCGGCTTCATGGACCAGCTCATCTCGTCGAGCGGTAAGAAGAACCGCGCGCTGCTGATCAACTGTCGCACGAAGAATGCCGACGCCCGTGGCGTTCCGGGTCCTAAGCATCGTGATCGTAGTGTTGAACCTGAACGCGAAGTAGCAAGCTGAAAGACGACGATTAAGGGAAGCGTGTGATGCAGTGACAGGCCGCCGTCAAGGCTCTGCAGCCGCAACACTAGTCATTGAGGACGAGCACATTGTTGCGGCAGTGGAGTTCATCCGCGCAAGTACGGAGACGGGCAAGCTGATGTTCGCGACGACAACAAGGTGAGCGCTAAGGAGCTCGCATGATTTCAGCCAATCAAAGAAGGTCTTCGTTATCCTTCGCGAAGACAGCAGATAAGGATGCAAAAACGAAGTCCCTTCGTAACGTCAAATAACGGTAACGTCGAAAACTCTAATGTGGATGACATGATGACCGGACACAAGCTCGCACTTAAAGCAGACGAGATCGCTCAAAAGCTTGGCGTTGTGTATTTTATTTATAATGTAAGCTCATTACTATCAGGAAAGGTAGGATACATCCAACGGATACTTGAGCACTTTGGCCAGCAAAAGTCATCTAGTGCCCAACACTTTCGTTCTCGGATCAGATTTGCGCCCAAGTACCACAAACAAGAAACTACCTAATTATCACCTCCACATAGAGCTGATTGGGGCTCTACTCTACGTAGCAAACACATTTCGTCCCGATATTTGTGTACAAGTGTCTCTTTTAGCAGGAACCATGGTAGGTGCATGGCGAGCAGCTCTACGCATATTGCGCTACCTGAAGGGAACAACGGACTTAGGTCTCAATTGCACCCGCTGGCACTATAGCCCGCACACCAAGATTACCTCTTCGGATTCTAATTGTGGAGGTGATCTTGCAGTGCGTCGTTCACGGTTCGGAGTCCTTGTGCTAATGGATGGTGCTCCTCGCATTTTCAAACGCAATTAGCAGACAACCACAGCTTTATCTGCAGCTGAAGCCGAGTACATTGCACTGTTAGATGAATGGCAAACATTATTTAACTGCTCACGTACCTTGGGTTTGAAATGACCACCCCAACCACGATCTACGCGGACAACACAGTGGCCATCTGTGTGGCAACCAACGCGAGTTACTCGCCTCGTGAAAAACATGTTAATAGCAAGGTGCAATTTGTGCGCGACCACATGGCATTTGGTAATACCAAGCTAGAGCACGTTTCCTCGGCGCTACAGTTGCAGATTTTCTGACGAAGACGTTGCCGTTACGACAGCCGAAGAAATTGATTGACTTTTGTAGCATTGTCTCTAGTTGAGGGATAGTGTAAGGCGCTGCGTTGACATGTTCTGGCTCCGTGCTGAACCGATTCAACACGAGAACTGCAATCGCACTTATGATGACTACTCACAGATGCATGTGCAACTAGATGGGCAGCTCGAAGTGCGCGAGTACAATTAATGTGTGTTTCGTACCTTTGTGTAGTGCTTATATGCTCATACTGCTTAAAGTTCCCGTATTCAACAAGTAAACAATCTCAAATGTTTGACATAAGCTTGAGTATAGCAGACTACTGTCTTACCTCGCATCAGTCGTCTACGCGTTCAAAACCAATTGCCATTCCACTGTGCGTTGTATTTCTGTACAGCGCCCAGGCGTTTACGTAAACAGCCCATCAAAACAAAATGAACGCCGAGGCTGAAGGACACAACGTGTCATGTGTATTAAAAATGCATTTCATTCACTTTCAACCGAGCTACGCAATGAAATTAAATCAAATGGCGTTCTCGACATCGTATCCGCTAGAACGCAGCTCCGAGACGCTGAAAAAAGGCGAACGAGGCCAAATCTCGCTTAGCTGAAGACATCGTGGAGGAGAAGAAGACACACGTAGCTTCTTGTTTAGACACAGAAAGCTGGGTGAGCCTAACACAGTTGATGTGACCCAGCCTAAATTTGTACGTGAAACTAGTCCGCAGTTCTCTGACAGTGTTAGTCCACTTACAAAACGTTTTAGATTAGGAAACTGGTGAAAGACACATACACGAATCAAGTCTCACATAAGTGCAGACTCCGCATCCCTTCTCGTCTTACGGTGAACAATCATCCCTGCTGTCTCCTGTTGCAAAAGCCTCTTCGTCTCACGTTTCGCCTCTCACTGCCGCAGCGCCTGCTAATCCTTCACCTCGCGATGTCGCGCTGATTTCTTGCGATTTTTCTCACGTATGACTCGCTTCTCTGCTGATTTTAGTTCGTAATCTCCCGGAGAGCTGGTTTTCAGCCCGCAGTACTTGCTTGCGCTTTTTATCATCAAGCGTCACTACGCGATCAGCGCGCTTCTTCTGCACTAGTGCTGCCATCTCGTCAGTTGTCATAAGGCATCCGCCATGCTTCAACGCATCGTCCAAAGTCACTTTGCGCTTCTTTCGCTCTTTGTGTTTCTCCAACGCTCAGTGATTGAACGAAAGATGTCAGGATCTATCCCAGTCACTTCAAACGGTTATGAGTGCCCTCACTAATAACAACTGTCGGCTGCAGCACCAAGCGGGGCTTCTCGACTGACGCTGGTCACCAACTACGCCGTTGCGAAAACTTTATTTACTCAGAGGAAACAGCCCAGTCTTCTCAAAACCTGACACCATATGAATGTGTGAACTATATTGAGTACTCTTGATGCCACAGCGATAGTGTCACAATTTGGAACTGAATGCCTTTCGGTGTTTTTAAAGCTGTCAATTTCGTGATCCAAATTTTGTCTGAAGTGCTGGAGTACAGAGATATGAAGGGGTTGCAAGAATATGAACTATGCGTTGGAAAATTGTACAACATAATTCCGTGGGAGCGAGCGTTTTCCAACGTTCTGCTCGAGAAATGACACTTGTAGTCACTCATCATCAGCCCAACTGGTCTCTCCGGTGGGATCAGCGTAATAACCCGCTCAAAATACTGCACGACAATATGTGTTGTCAGAAATGACGACTCAGATGCGACCTGAAAACTACCACGGGTATCGTTCCATCGAATAGTGCCTCCATATATATGTATGATGGAAAATGTTGGAACGAAGCCACCATCCGCATTCACACACACGAGCGCTGAAACACTGGCTCGGTCGTTAGATTGCTCGACGTTAGCACGCTTTCCTTTATAGCCAACACTTTCTTTATATTACATGAGCCTTAATCGCACATACCAGATTCCTCGATATTCCATATGCGGCTAGATGGGATAACACTGTCGAACAGCTTTTTGTAGTTGCTGTAGTGGTGATTTACGTTGCCGCATGTATCCTTGATGCAGCACTCCTCTAGGCTCTGCGTTTGCGCGGACCAAAAACATCCCTGTGTTTCTTCATGAACATATAGCACCAGGTTTAGGAAGGAAGGTTGACGCAATTTCACGTTGGTAGGGACTGTTCTCCGTGCACTTCCAAACAAACAGATCTAGTTTATCAATCGTGCAGCATTGTGTGTGGTCGGTAAGCTGATATATGTCCTCAATGACGTTATTTTCCTCTCCACAAGTCATGACAAGATTTGGGCCGTACCGAGCATTCATCTCCACTTGGCCTGTCACTCTCGATGGGATTTTATCCGCACGACACCAAACTGCTTGCTCGCCACCCTTAAAGACATCTCTTACGATTTTACGCCGCGACAGCATCTTAAATGTGTGCGCTTCATTGGCCATGGTGCTACATTTCCTGCCATGCGAAATGTAGCACCATGGCCAATGAAGCGCAATCGAACTCTTCACAGATCGATGCATCGAGGCGACAGAGGAGACTGAAAGTCAATTTGTCACGTGGACATATATGCAAGAACGCGAGGAAAAATCAGCTACCGCATTGAAGAGGTATCTGGATGTTGGCAATGCATAGGGTTTGTTGATGGTACGCTGATTCCTTTTAACACGAAACCCGAGCGAGATGGCGCCGATTACTACAGTCGAAAGGGTGGTATGACACAGCGTTTGTTGTGTGCGATGATCACAAGCGCATCAGATATATCTGTACTGGGCGGGCAAGCTGTGCCCATGACGCTATGTTAATGGCGAAAAGAGAGCTGCAGCTATACAAGGAGGATGTGTTTTACGGTGACCAGTACCTGATAGCGGATTCGGGGTTTGCTTCTGACGCAGCAGTTGTTCATGTAATCTGTAAGCCCGGAAACGCGCATTTGACAGCCTCACAGGCAGCGTTTAACGTGAAGCTGAGCAAGATTTGAGTGTGGAACGAGCACTACATTGGAATTTTGAAGTTTTTTTAATCTGAAAGGACTCCGATTGCGACTTTGAAATGAACAAGAAGGCGAACGAATCGTATCTTGGATTTGCGCATGTGTAGCTCTTCACAATATACTCCTGTACCTCCCCGGGGTTGATGGTTCGCATAGTGCCGACCAGATGCATGGACCCTGTGGCTATGAAACTATCCGACGTAATCGACGATGAGAACTTTGATAGCGCTCTAATTAAATATGCAGATACCCATAAAAGCGCAAGCTTCTCCGAGTGATGGAAAGCCTTGTGTTATAAAACGCGACTAACAATTAAAATGCACGACAACGGCGGTAAATACTAAAAGTGTTCGGCCCCATTTCCATAACGTCATCTGTTGAGTATATTCTAAGCTGCAACAGATCCTGAGTATACTTGACCTTCGCCTGAGCAAGTTCAATTCACACGCGCTTTTCCTCAATTATGGTGCTCTCGTGAATAGAGTCATACATCACGTCATCCAGACCTATTCTCTTCTTCTGTTTTTGTGTGCTGAGCTTTAACGGCTTGTTGCACTTAGCACCCTTAGCTGGCTGCTTGCCGTTTGTTTCGTCCACCCGATGCCACTGCACTCCTAGCCACATTCAATTTGATAGTTGCTGGGTTCGCTTCAGTATTCTCCGTAATCGAGGCGGAGTATCCCGCAAACTTCGGTGATAGCCGTAAGGGCACTGGGCATGCTCACAGCATTATCCGCACCACTTGCTTTTTCTGAATTAAGAGAAGCGGCATATATATCGCTCCTAGACTGGCCGTTTTCTTCAGCAGCAGCACCCATCGTCGCTCTTGGAGTAGTCTTGATCTCCAAAAGCGAAACCGTAGTCGGCTTGATCTTCCGTAGAGTTCACGTCGGTGCGCGTTGGCATTGCGGCTTCAATGTTCCTGTCGGGGCAAATGGTTTAGCAAATGCACGATCATGGAACACTGAATTGAGCACATCCCAACGCTGACATATACTTACGAATTAATCTGTGCATGGTAAATGTTAGGCAATAAAACTGAATCAGAAATTATGAACACGGACACGTGCCGCAACTTACCATGTGCGTTCTTCGTGTTACCATCCTCCAGAATGCCTTCGCCATATCGCCGCTTTCAAGCTTCAGCTTTGTTATACGCATCGTAGATACCGCTTAGCTTTTGCATGACGCCTTAACATACCAAAGATACAAGATTAGTAGCTGCTACCCGCGGCAAACGCATATTTACCTAACTTTGTACGAACGACCCTTCATATCTATCGCCTTGATCAAGTCGACGATCTTCGTCGCAAGGGGCTTCTTAGTTTAGCTACCTACAGGGTCACAACGCCATCTTTGGAGGTTGTCAGCGGTTGTGATCCGCGTCAGGACTATATCGACGCTATAAGCTTCCCCCATCAACGCCATCTTTGTTTATTGTTTATGGGCGACCGGCAGGCACGTCCTCGAGATGGCGGGAGCACCCAAATCAGACGGCCGCAGGGCCAACAACATTACAACAGGAATGACGCCGACATGCATGGACAACCTACTTACAACACGATGGACTAACGGCACATTCCTGGTGATTGCTGAGAAAGAGAACAAAGGGGTGGCACCAGCAGAGTAGTGCCAGCTGGAGTGGCTGCCATACGCGAGCATGGACACACTGATCGTAGAGGGAGCGGATGGCTCGTGGCGGACGCTGGCAACTACGTGCGGAGCAACCGTGGCAAAGAACCCAACATCGGG
This sequence comes from Phytophthora constricta, assembly GCA_011947335.1. Lineage (NCBI taxonomy): Eukaryota > Oomycota > Peronosporomycetes > Peronosporales > Peronosporaceae > Phytophthora > Phytophthora constricta. The sequence goes on from JAAVTI010000376.1 coordinate 46,193, forward strand.
GATACTGTGACCTGGATGCGAAGGAGCCAGGCATGGCGCAGTTTGAATTTGCTGGGGTGTGGACGACCTGACCGCACCGTCGCAGGGTAGAAATACTTGCAGTCACGATTGCAAGAAACTACCTGGCGATAGTAACTACACCGGTGTTCCCCAACGAGGTGCGAGTCAGCGCGGACCCTGCAGACCACCCACTGACATTTACATTGCAAGGGGGTACACGGAAGTCCATGCGCAGGCAACGCACAACGGAGCGTGCGCAATAGTCCCGGTAGTCGATCACGTCACGCTCACGAGGGCGGTCACCAAGAAACACACACCGGTGAGTGAGCTGAAGTCGGTACACCCGCATCCACGTGCTGAGCAGGCTGGTATGCTTGTGGGATGGACGACACCGATGGACCAGATATCGAAGGGGATACAAGGAACGAATCGCTGCTGCGGCCCTCCGACGCAGGACCGACAAACTACAAGCTCGACAAAAACGTGGAAGGAACAAAGCGGGACGGCAGCCAGAGGGTTGGACGGGTTGAGCTGGGCTAAGCTACGGCAGGTGGTGGGTATTAACCAGTGGGGAGAACAGCTCACGTACTACATACTGTAGCGATGTGCGATGTGAGGAATGACAAGGCAGGATGCTCCCACGAAGAGTGTGTCCATCTTTTGGACGTAGACCTGCATCATGTTTTCTGGGATTGCGAGGCAGTGCACAAATTATGGGAGGCGTTCGTTCGGCCCTGGCGGCAGCTCGGAGCGGACACTCAGGACGTCGAGCTGGCCCTCTTCAGTCTGTGACAGCGAGGAATGCCTGTGAGAGTATGGGCCATAGCACAGGATCCTCAACTTCAACACTCGACGAAGATAGCGGCAGTAGCGGAGGACATATCCTAAGCCACCGACGATTGCTGTCACGTTGGGGTGGTGACCTACCTAAACGCAGTGTGTAGATAGCGAACAGATCATTTGACCAGATAAAGACGGTGTGGCTGGAGGCACATCTGGCCTCACTTCACTCGAGGCTGAGACAAGCTTACACCATTATAGCGTGAGATGCAAAGGATGGGAGCAAGTCGGCTGCACTGGGAGTGTGACATGGAGGCTGTGTCGCCTACTTATGACAAGCATCGTAACTGGGATTGTGACCACGCTGGCGGAGAAGACGGGCGTGTATCTGCTGTTTATCGACGGTAGCTCAAGCTGAAGCCTACGGATGGGCCACTGCGCCGCTACGGACCGCGTATGCTGGCTGGGACACATGTCCTATGCAAGTAATAAAACCACTAACAACGTGGCGGCGAACATTAGACTGATGACGAGCCTGTGGGCCTGTGTAACCAAAGACTACTCACCGCTGCACATTATCGGAGAAAGCAAAATGATCATTTTACAACACCAGCGGCGCAAACCCCGAAGGCACCCCATTAAAAACATCTACTGGTAGAGCAGGAGACTGGCGGACACGCTGCAGGTCATGCAATAACAACACCATCTATGAGAACACAACAAGATGGCTGACAAACTCGCAAACATTGCGATGGACACGAGGTCCAGCGCGCAGGAACATGTGACTTCAGACAGCACTGATCCGCAGCGCTGGGCGCAAGTGCTGCAACACCAGCAATTGGATGTGGACTGGTGGCCCACAGGCTGCAGCACAACTTCCCAGTAGGGAGGTAACTGCCGCTGGATCAACAAGAGCGAGGAAGAGGGAGGACGTCCGCAGGAGGCATAACATAGCGAGGCAGAGCCATGGGGCGGACGAAGCTAGTTATCGTCAAAGGGAAGAATATTAGGACGGACATAGGAATTCGTTAGAATTTCTTTTCTTTCTAACTTAGAAAGTCTAAGTGACATCAATGTACCTCACCAAAAACAAAAAATAACGCTATCTTTGTCCCAGCTGACAGGTCGTCTCCATTCAGAGGCTTTCGTCGTCATAGCCACGGCGGTTTGGCCGCCACACGTCCAGATAAGTGGTGACGTGCTCCTCCGTGCGCGCTTTCACAGAGAGATTTTGACTCACTTCAGGCGTCAATATATCTTGACCGCAACAAATTGATCTGATTGGCTCAAAATACTGCTATGTCAGTTTGTTTTTGAAACCCCCAATTAATGAGCGGCCGTTCCGCATCGAAGGTGAAGGCACATCAGTCGTCTAGCGACAACATTGGAACAAATCAATGGCGTAATATAAAGGGTATGTGTATAAACGAGCCATTCTTTAATTGTATGCTATTAATCCAAATTTGAAGATTATTGAAATTGAAAGCGGCTTATCTCGTCACGTTCAAAACTCAGTCACTGGTACGCTGAACTACTCAGCTTCTGCAGGATAAACTCATCATTGCCATCGCAAGCTATATGAATCCAATGCAAAAACTTACGTAGGATCTCGATCACTGTGTTGAAGACACATACTTAGTAAATATCAAGTTTAGAACTTCGCATATCGTTAAAATTTGCTGAGAGGAACGCAACAAAATGGCGCTATATTCCGTCTCTATGAGCAACAACAAAACTAAGTTCAGGGAAATTGACTGATGAAGTGCGCAGAGGACTCAGGATGAAGGACAGGGGCATGAAGTGACTCCTACTGTACAATTTTCCCAGGAAAAAGGTTAGCAAATGTGGTCTAAGCTTGATGCACATCCACTCGCCGATTGTGAACCTGCTGTGTAGTGTACTTGCTCATGGTTCTACGTTTGATCCCACGGGTGCATCCGATCAGAGACGGTTCTTCTTCAGGTTGCATTTCAACACGAGCTCGAAGCCGACGAAGGCTGTGATGACATTCATTGAATGATGTGTGGCAGATCCAATCCCACCGTGACGAGGCCCTCAAGCTACAGTACGATTCCTGTCACGCTCTAGGAGGTGCCGGGAAACCTGAGTCGACAACTCCTACCAACTTATCATGCAAATAATTACTGTACCATCAAAGCTTGTCGCGCAGAGCCCCCATCGTTCTCAATGTTTTAAGGCTCATTTCACTTTTTGCTTGCTTATGGTCAAGAACAAGACTGGGGGTAATCGTTCTCGAGGTATTCTTTGTGCAGATGAACCCCTCAATTGTCGTAGCGTCGGGAACGGCAAAATTATTCCAATTTAGGGTATTCCAATCTCGGGGTGTGCCGTTTTAGGGGTACACTGAGGTGCAGCTTCTTCCATTCATCCCGCAGACCACCTGAGCAGCCAACTATTTGTGCTCAGAGCTTTAGATGCAGGAATCGTCGCAGCATTTAAAAGGCGATACCAACGGCGCCAAATACAGCATGCTCTAGATCAGCTGGAAGCTGATCCTGGAATGAATCTGAGCACGGCCGCCAAGCCATGCAACGTTGCCGCGCGGCAAGCTATTTCGTGGAGCATCGCCTGCTGGAATTATATGCCTTCTTCGATATTTTTGAAGTGTTGGTTCGACCATGCTGTCGCCACTTAACGCCAACAATCCGATGTCAGTTGATGAGCCGCTAAATCCAGAGGAAGAGAATGAAATCGACTGACCAGGACTTTTGCGGGATCGAGGAGTAGGAGAGTGCCGACAATGATGCTGCTGAAGACGATGCATGCGGGAATGCTTCTGACAAAGAAGAAGAGGAGCTGACTGCCGCCGAAATCAAGGATTATCTCAGATGGATAGGGAAACTTTTAATTCGAGCCGATATTACAGGAATGGGAAACAAACAAGGACGGAATATGCAGGTGTCAATGCTAGACTTCATAGATCGACCTGTACGACTTCGACTTTAGCCACAGTTAAGCACCCTTTTGACGGAATATATGTCTTTTTATTTCACATTCCGTCTGAGGGGATTTAGTAATAATAACATTGGTTTGGATACCACGCGTCATCGGGAACCAACATTTTATTCCATTTGAGGGTGTATTCCAAGTCTGGGGATTACTAACGAGGGGTTCATCTGTACTGTAGGCGTCGAAAGCTTTCACGGTGCTACCCGCATGCAGAAGCAAACACAGATCGACGTGATACCCTACACGTAGATGAGGGGCATGTCGACGACGTGCGCGTATGTGTAACGAGTTCTTCTTTGTCAAAAGCCACGAATCGCCGGGAAAGAAATGGAGACGCTCAAAGGCGACACCGTCTCTCCCTTGAGCGCAATATGCAGGAACTGAAGGCTATCTAGCCTCAAGGGTGATGGAATTACTGCTAAAGACATAATATGTCTAAACAGTATTTTAGAGCCGTATGGATACGGAGGCCATCGGATCTTGTGTGGAGTTTAGTAAGATTTGTTGCGGGAGCAGCGCTCTCTATGTCTTAGTATGCCGTTCGTACGAGCTCAAATGGATGCTCGTGCAGTATCGTACAGATCTTGACAAAAGAGCAGCAGACTCCCCGGCTCCAAGACCAGTCTATGTAAACGAGTTTGTTTGGTGCACCAGTGGTGCAGACTCTGCAGAGTGCGCATCCAATCTTGATTGATAGGAGGTTGTGGGGATGGACGGCGCACATTGCGGTGCGACCAACAATCAAGGAACGCGTGTTTCCTACATTCCTTGTGTGAATGGGGAAATACTTACAGGTGGGACCAATAAGGACTGAGAGGTTACAAACTACATGTGTACGTACAGAGTCGTGATTATGGAGAAACGGCTGCAGCTTTGTACTATCTGTGCGAGGTAAATCAGAGATTGCAATTCTCCCTTTGACGGGGAATTCTGTATAAACCCGTCCACGAAAGGAATCGCTTAACGATTTTGCTCACCTCGAGGACTGCGTAATGCATCATTTTCTTCTTCCTGCCGCACACGATTGACATGTAAAGCAGCGCACGCATCCAATCGACAATAACCGACGCGTGTCGCCGATCGACGTGTATAAATGCATAGGGCAGGTCGCCACGGGCATAGTGTGGCCGACTGCCTGGCGCCTGCACTTTGACATGGACAATGAATGCACCAGACTCGAACATACACCGTCAACAGGCTCAACCTTGAAAGGGCGGATGGACGACGTCGCATTGTGCTGTGCGGCAAACCCCGAATGCAGTGGTAATGGTCATTTGTAGCAATTGCAGTTTTGCCATCAAGATTTGAGCGCGGCGTCGCCCCTCTTTGAACATGATTTTTTCATGTTTTTCCAGCACGCTTGATGTTTTACCGCAAACGGAGATGTGCTCCTGCCAGATTAGAAATTAATTCGGTTTAATGTTACAGTGTGATGCCATTGTTCACAGCCCAGGCTGGACACACCTGCAACGCCTACAACACACGAGGAGAGTGTCACCCGGGCAACTCTCCTACTATCGCCCAGCTTTGGACCTCCAGGACCTCTCTTGATGTTACTTCAAGTATTGAAGTAGAGTGGCAAAAGGGTGGGCAATGCGATATACCTGTATTGGACCGAGGTCGTGGCTTGGCTGTTAGATTTCTTAGAAAGGCGAGAGGAAGATAAACGAGTGAAAAATATGGCCGTTCTCGAACGAAGGTGGAGGAGAATGCCTGCTGGCCATCCGTCAAAGTAGGCAAGCCTCACATTCCAGTGATTAGAATCACATCGCTCCGTGTTTGCAGAGCCGCTGTCGGGGATGGAAATTGTAACAGGTGCCGCACCGTATCTGTCCTTGTACCACATGCATGATTTAACGAGTTCCCTTTCTTCGCGCTTTTTCAATTATTAACTCCCCTTCTTCGCTCTGGATATGTTGTGTATAGAATGGTGAGATCAAGTTCGCGATGCATCACAAGTGCAGGAGGACATACTTCCATCATAGTATGAATATCGAGAGCCAAAGCATATATATGGCCATGCACATTGCAAAAACCGTTGATCAAATAACCAACTAGTAATGCAAGGCGTGCGGTCAAAGTGGTTTGAACGTGCAGACATTAAAATGCAGTGCGCCACGTTCATGGTGTGCCGGTGTCGACGTCAAAGCTTTCTCGACTATCACCGCGCACTGGCGCTGCACATCAATCGGAGGAGATGTACACTGTGGTGGCCGTACTATGCGGGACACCAATGCTCGCGACTGATTATGTTGTTCAGTACTGGTCGACGACGCCGCCGTCACGAGATGGGTGAGCATTCGCGAACGTTGCAACTGAGACCGCCGCCCGCCTCGAGCTCAGTTGGCTCATTCTCCAATTTGCCCGCTCGGCCGCACTCGCCCAACCAGCAAGTCTCGACGATGACCGACAGCTACGTCAACATGGAGCCCAATGCTCCGCCGCCGAAGACGCTGGCTCGCAAGATTTTCACCTCGCTGTCCTTCTGGATCGTTGCGAGCATGGCCGTCGGCATCCTCCTTGGTGAATTTGCGCCCACCTTTTCCGAGAAGGCCGCGCCCATGAAGAACATTTTCCTGCGCACGATCCAGTTCATCGTGTTCCCGCTCGTGTTTTCGTCGCTCGTGATCGGTATCGCCGACCAGAAGGACATGAAGCAGCTCGGCCGCCTGGCGCTCAAGTCCATCATCTACTTTGAGCTTGTCACGACGCTGGCGCTGATCATCGGTCTCATCTCCGTCAACGTCATCAAGCCTGGCACCGTAGGCCTGACCCAGGGTGACGACTACGAGAGCTCGACAGAGTCGACGTTCACGTTCGAGAAGTGGATTGAGCATCTGACGCCCAAGACGTGGGGTGAGATGATGGGCGGCAGTGGCTCGTCGGAGCTGCTCCAGGTCCTGATTGCCGCCGTCCTGACCGGTGTGGCCACGTCTCAGCTGCACGACCAGCACAAGAACCTCATCATCGACTTCTCGCGTGCCGTCCTCGAGATGATGTTTAAGTTTGTCGACATTGTCATCTGGACGGCTCCCATCGGTGTGTGCTTTGCCATTGCTGACGCGATCGGATCGAACGGTCTGTCGGCTCTGGGCTCCTGGGTGCCCTTGTCGCCACGGTGTACGGCACCATCTTCGTCTTCATCATTGTCGTCTTCGGCGCTGTCTGCCTCATGTTCAAGATCAACGCAATTGAGTTCCTTTTGGCCATGCAGGAGCCGCTCATCATCGCCTACACGACGGCCACGTCTGAGGCTGCTCTGCCCAAGGTGTTCGAAGCCCTCGAGAAGTACGGTGTGTCCACACACATTTCGGGCTTCGTGGTGCCCTTCGGCTACTCGTTCAACCTGGACGGCTCGACCCTTTACCTGTCGCTGGCTGCTGTCTTCTGTGCCCAGGCTGCTGACGTCGACAAGTCGATCGGCGAGCAGATCGTCATGGTGCTCATGCTCATGATCTCGTCCAAGGGTGTGGCTGGTGTGCGTTCGGCCTCGATCATTGTGCTCGCGTCCACCTTGGACCAGTTCGACATTCCGTCGTGGCCCGTTGCTCTCATCCTGGGCGTGGACTGGTTCATGGACATGCTGCGCACGTTCACGAATGTCATGGGCAACTGCCTGGCTTCGGTCGTCATGGCCAAGATGGAGAACGAGTTCCGCACGGAGGCCTGGGAGCAGGAGTTTAAGATGCTTCACGGCGGCCACGAAGAGAAGGTCAGCGTCATGGAGAAGCTGAGCACCGTGTCGGGTGTCGAGGAAGGTCGCCAGGTGCAGTAGACGTTGCCAGTTGAAACTAAAGTACTACGAACAATACACACATGCGTTATACACTACGACGGAGTTTTGCTTGTCTTGCATGGCGTTTAACGAGCGTCGTACCTTGCAACGGATTTGTGCTTGTCTTGCATGGCGCTTAACGTGCGTCGTTCCTTGCAACGGATTTGTGCTTGTCTTGCATGGCGTTTAACGTGCGTCGTTCCTTGTAACAGAAGGATATTGCCTACGTGGGTCTGCCACAAGATAGTGGTGCCCAGCTCGTGACAGACTACTGGAACAGTGAATTAGTAGTAAGAAGTAAGGATCGATAAACTATTGTCTAGCTAAACCTTCCGCTGTATGACTGACGATCCTGTGCGCCGTATCTCAAACAGTGTAATGTTGATCAATCAATAACTACGTAGCGTGATGTTCACACGGCATAATTGATGTTGAATTTATGTGGTCTCTTCGGCGGTTGCGATCGCCGCGCCGACATTCACGAACATGTGCTTCGTAGTCGTAACCAAAGCTTGGGGTATCCTGCTGTAATCGCGGACAGTAAACTTGCCACGTGCGATCGCTTAGAACCAGTTGCTCATCATGCTTTGAATTTGCGTTCTTGTTCATAATTCACGACAAAGCAACAAACACTAGATAGGACTTGTTGCACACGATGCATGCAGATCTGATGCTCAAACAGCAACGTCTGACGGTGATGGAGATCGCGATCTGCTCCGCAGTGAGAACGGACAGCCATCCAGTGGATGATCCACGGCTTGCATCCAACCGGATGTTCATCGCAAAAAGGTTGATTTAAAGTGTCCGGATATTAACTTTTTCTTGAACTATTGCTACTCGAATGATAAGAAGCGTCCAACAGCTTGTACGTGACCCTCATCACTGAGGACGGTTGAAAGGCAGACTAGCGTATATCTTGAAGTCAGATGGGCACTGTGAAGAGAATTGAAGTGAGAGCACTTGTACGCTTAAGCAAGAAGGCCACACTGTCTAGAAAAGGCCGGCATATCTACAAGTCAACCTACGGGATGCCAAGTGGTGGCCGTCTGTGTTTTGGCGCTCGAAATTGATATTTACGAGCTTCCGAAACAATACTAGCACAAGCAAGATCGGAGAATTATTGCAATGTACAAGCACGACTTTTGTGCTGCAAGGCTAACTTCTCTTCTTCGAGAATTCTGAGTCGACGCTGGAGTTCTTCACGCTCTTTAGAATCTCTTGCTGCACGTTGCTTCAGGAGCTAATGAAAAACAAGAAACAAGCATGGAAAAACAATCAGCAGGGCAAAATCTTCTCAACAACTTGCTGCTATGTTTACCTCAAGTGCTTGGTCGGTAGACGATACGTTAACCTGAAATCGCTGTGCATTTTCGTTCGAAAATCGCAGTTGGTCCTCCAATTGTGTGCGCGTTTGCTTTAGTTCTTGATTTTGTTGTTCACGCGTCGCTAATTCTTGCTCCAGCAATGACCGTGCATACGCCTGCTCCGTTTTAGCCAATTCGAGTTCCTGCGCACGCTGGGCATCTCGTTTTGCTTGAAGCTGCGCCTCAAGGCGCTCGCGGTCTTTGCTTGCGCTGAACACTTTGCTTCTGCGAGCTCCTCTTCTACTCGTTGTCGACGGCGCACCTCCTCTGCAGTAGCAGCTTCGCTGGCAGCCAATGTAGCATCATTGTAAACTGTACTCGTGACAACGGTGGACAACGGTGTATCTTCCACAGGTTTCGTTTCTGAAGGCTTATTTGTCAGTGGCACAGACAGGAAATTAAACTGAAGCATGCTCGTGTTAACTTGGTCGATAAGTTCATCCGTCACTAAGAGCTTCACAACCTGCCATAAAATAAGTTATCCGCATAAAATGAGGCTCTGAAGATTTTACATCAATGCAAATGCTGATACATCTACACGTACATTGGTGTGGTCGATAGGTAGGCAGTAACTCTCACTCGACGGAGAGAGTTGGTATTGCACTCGCAGTGCGCTCTTTCCATCTGCTGCATCCAAAACTAGGAAAGGAGAGGATCCATTTCTACATCTTGCTAGCGGCTGCAAGCGGACAAGAACCCACACGAAGGTTCCTCGCAGATAACACAGCATCCTCTCACCTTCGTCGGAGGTGTCATCATCAGTGGCCTCTTTGTAGTCTTGGGGTTCCAACTTGTATTTTTCTATGGAGTGGCTGTTAGATGAAGAACGGGGAAGTTTTGGCGCTGCACTAGTATGAATAAGGGTATCTGCACGCAAGAAACCATTCAAAAGCTGATCTCGCTCCATTAACGGAGGTCGTGTCGCTGCTCGCAGGTGCACATGGACGACCTCAAACGGCAATTCAGTCGTTGCATCATCCGCGCTCACCACTTCAACATCTGTCTCAACATCGAACATGTAGCGCAAAGGCCTCAGGAAGACGGTAGTTGACCCTACGACGCGAGTAGCTGCATCTTGGCTCATCGCCACACCACTTGTGTTGAAAGCGTCTTGCCCAGGAATAACCTGCTCCACTCTTAGACATGATCATCGACGCTTGGATCCGAAACAGGGCTCTTAAGTCCTTGATTTTTTCTGCTTATTCCTGTACAAACTCAATCACCTACCATGGTCTCGCAACTTGCTTGTGCTGCGTTGTTCTTACCTATACTACTGCATGCGTATCGCCCTCCATCCGAAATCCGTCGTGGCTCTTTTTCTCAACGTTTCTTGATCTGAATCTCGTAGCGATCGTGGTGGACGGCCCCCTTTGTTTGTCGCTTCAGTCTGTTTCGAAAATAGTTCCCCAAACCACTCTTCGTTGCCAATATCTCACCCGGGTGCACCTTCACCTTTTTCACCTCTTCGCTGAGGACTCGCTCGAAAACGAGAAGGACAGCGACTGCGCAAACGAATTGAAAGTCTTCGAGTGTGCGCGGCGCTTCTCGGGCGAGTCCAATGCACCTCTGAAATACGGCGGCGGGAGAACTGGTGTCGGCTTCACAAGTGGCACCGAGTCTTGTCCTGGAGACACCTGGAAGTTCCCTCTCAGCATGTTCATCTTCGGCACCGTCGACTTCACGCCGCCTCCTGCCATTTTCTCCAGCTCATCAGCAGGAGACAGCGACCGCACCATCACTGGTGGTTCAGCAAGAGCCGTTGACCTGGACGTCGTGGATAACGGCGTCGAGATCATGCTCTCTAGCGACACGAAGCTCGTCGTGCTCAACGGACTCGACACCATCGCCAATTGCTGGTCCCGCTGCGGGGTACTAAATCTTATCTGCTCGTTTTTGACTCCAATCGGCTGTAGCCTCTCGGGCGTGGCCGGCACCTCCATCTTCACCTGTGTAACCTGCTCCTGCTTCAGCGTAACCTCCTCGAGCGCCGGCGTAACCGGCGTAACCCTGCCCTCCATCTCCACATCCTGCTGCTGCAGCGGGTCCTGCACCGCGCCTTCTCCAAACCCAAAGCCCGGTAACCTCGTCCCAGCCCCGAACGTGTGGTGCAGCACCTTCTTCTGGTCTGTAGCAGCGACGGCTCCCCCTCGCTCCTTGGTGTGTACCCTGCTGGCTCGGATGGCGAAGTTCCGGCACGAACAGCCCTGGCCCGGCGCGGTCTGATGCTGGTGGTGCGCCGCGTGCAGACCGTACTCCGTACCACACAGCAGCAGTTGTTCAATATCCTGGTCCGCCTCGCCCAGATCTGCTGCACATTGCCACCAAAGAGTAACCACCATGGTTACAACAAGTGTAACCTTAATGTAACCTGTGTGGTAACCCCAACGTAACCGCGTACCTGGCTGGAAGCTCGAGCCGAAGAGCTCGCCGCCCTCGAAGGCGTCGGCGTCCAACATGGCGCTGGGCCGAAACACGTCCACGTCGATGTCCATCTCCACGTCTAGCGCGTCACCGCCCTCCAGAGGCAGCAGCAGCGCCCGGCGCACGTGCTCCGAGGCGCTGGACGAGCTGCCGGGCGGCGAAAGCGCCTCCGCGTCGTCCAGCGCGCTCACCAGCTGCATCCCCACGGGCAGCGCGGCGTCCGCCATGACAGCCAAGCGGCTACGAGAAGGCCAAGAGCGGCGTGTAACCCTGCGAGGAAACGCAGAGACTGGCTGACTGACTGGCAGTCTATCGACGGTGGCTGTTGCCGTTGGCTATGCAAAGAGCAAGTGAAAGGCGTAGAAGCGTAACCCCACCGAAAACGAACCCTCATTGGGTGGAAATTCGAGATGGCTTCAGGTTTTTGGGGCAGGTGCCCATCACCTTTGTTTGTCAACTTGCATCGAAATGATTGTCATTGCGTCTGGAACGGCAAAATTATTCCAATTTCAGGGTACAGACACTAAACAGTGGTCACAGTAATTAGTCTGATCCAGACTAATTTGTGTGAAGACAATTTTGGCCCAATAATCATATAATAGTCTGGCTCAAAGGTGGACAGACTAATTTTGTGCACAGACTAATTTTGATAACCTAAATTAGTCTGAAATGCAAGGCGAAATGCAGCGCTACAACTTTTGAGGGTGAGAATATGTGTGCTGGATATGCCAAGGGAGTCATGAATGTCGCCGTGAAAACAAGATTATTCAGCTATTTGGCAATGTGTCCAAGGCTACTAAGCATCTTGGATAAAAGCACCTGCTATTAAATACAGCAAGTAAGGTTACAGCAGACAACGCCTGAAAACGTGATCGAGCTGACGAATTAGAGCGCATTCGTTGTGCTTTTGCAGATGGAGCCGATAAAAGAAGAATGACTATGCAGCTTAAAATGATGCGCGTGGTGAATACCAGACGCCACGATATGTTTGTGATCGTAATTATTGAGGGCGACGACCATCGTCCTGCTATCTCTATATCGAGGCACGTTCATGGTGTACAAGCTCGTAATCCGCAAAAAAAACATTGACCCCTGCCAGCAGTTCGAACCTGCGTGGTGGTTTGCAGAAACCGTCACCTCGATTTAGAGTTTTTATTAAGCTCTAATTGAACCATGAACTACAAACGAACCGGTTTGCTTGGTAATTTTGGTTTGGTTTGATCGGGGCAAAGGTTGTTCAGGGCGTGGTCGTTCTAGCTGACCGATGATCCAGTAAATTCTGTACACACCTGCAAGTGCGATAATAGTTTTTGGTAGTCTGGACACCACGCACTGATCTCCAAAGCCTGATTTAGCGCAGACTAATTATGAATACTTGAACGTAGACTAATTTTGAACTCACCTGAAGCTCAATCATCGTAATTAGCCTGACACAGACTAATATTGAACACAGACTAATTTTTCAGCCTGACTAATTACTGTAACCACTGTACCTACTGCTGCCGTGCTTTGCCTGGAGAAGCTCTGAATACAAAATCGAAATTTAATATATAGAGGTATAGAGGTTATGTACAGCGGTGGATTAAGTTAACGCCCACCCTCCAAAACAACTTTAGGTTTGTATTAAGCGGTATCAACCAAAACCTATACAAAAACAAAGTAAAAAATAGATGTTGAAGTCAAGCGCACTCGTACTTGGAGTGACCGCCCAGGCTGGCACGGACAGCTTCTAGGCGCTTGGGCATTGACAAAACACAATTGGCCACAACTCCGCCGTCAATGCTTGTCCAAATGCGACGCAACTTTACCTTCAAATCTTCGATTGACGTGGCGGGGTTGCGGTTCAGCTCTCGCTTCATAATAAACCACAGATTTTCAATAGGATTCAGGTCAGGACTTTTTGGCGGATGCCCCATCGATACGAGTTTCAGCTCCCGCATACAACTCGCCGTTAGCTTTGCTCTATGAGCTGAAGCATTATCCTGCACGAACAGCGTTTCTCCGTGGAGGCCAAGAAACTGCTTGGTGATTGGAATATTTTGATGAAGCAGCCGGCGATAGTAATCACCAGTCACAGACTCCTAGCAAAAGTGCAAGGTCCCAACACCCTCGGCTGTCATGGAGCTCCAAACCCATTAAAGATTTTCGGCTAGACTTGAATGTAGGCATGACACCTCTGGCATTGAAAGCCTCGTGAGCCCGTCGCCACACGGAACTCTGCCAGATGTGCCATGCAGTTCAACGCATTCCTCGTCACTGAACAGAACCCTCCTCCACCAGTCGGGCGTCATCCTACCAAACAGCTTCGCGTAGGCGAGTCTGAGTCGGCGGTGCCTAGGGCTCAGGTAAGGCTTCTTGCGAGCAGACCTTCCGTGCAGACCCGCTTCATGGATGTGGTCGCGGACGAGGTCGCTTGACACACGGCGGCCGATTTCCTTTGACACTTGAGCCACGACCACAGCCGCACTCACGAAGCGGTTCTTCTCGACATCTCGCACGATGCGGCGGTCGTGGCGGAGGTCGGTGAGGCGGGGTCGTCCTGAACGGCGAGAGATGATGCTGTGGTCATGCGACTTGTGGTACGCAATGATTGTACGCACGCTCCAACGTGGCATATCGAGGTGGGCGCTAATATTCCGGGTGCTGACGCCCGTCCTCCATTTCCAGATGACACGACTGCGTAGATCTTGAGAGTACTGGCGTCTAGGCGTGCGGCCCATGGACGCACCGGGACAAGGCAAATGACGAAGTGAGTGAGCTTTGGGCGCTGCCTTCCGTGCTTAGAGTCTAGTTTTCAAGCAACCTTCGCGCAACATTTTGACTTCTCAATACAAATTTTAAGTATAATGTTTTTGACGGGTTGACAGCCATTGCACGACTGCCTCAACACTATGTGAATACGATGATTGGCGGAACCATAGCTCGATGCACCAATTACGTTGTAGCGAACCCAAAGGAGAAAAGCTATCTGAGTTGATTGTGCAGCGAATGGTGGTCTACTTTCTTCAATCGAGTCCATATTGAAGTCAATATGATTGAAATAGTGTTGCCGAGAGGGGTGGGCGTTCACTTAATCCACCCGCTGTATATTTGACGACTATGGGATATGGATGAATATCGTGACCTTGCGACATACGTATATTTTTACTTAGCTATTGTATGGCGTCCATTGACCAATCAAATTTCGATATTGCTTATTAGCGAATGAGGAGCCTGTCGACTCTCATTTCGACCAATGAGCATTACTAGTGGTAGGTGTTTAGCTTGCCGACAACTTGCCGACGTATAATGTCGGCAGGACGGCCGAAATATGTGAGTCAGCCATAGTGAAAGCAAGTAATGCAAATATCAAACGAATATCAGGGACGCTGCCGACACAATCACTTCGAGTTTGTATTACTGCTATTTATGTTTTGTATTGTCGCCTCCGCTACTATCACCAACTCAACCGAGTTTTCTGAGCGACACCCATTCATGAGGTCATGAGGTCGTGACGTCAACTCCCCCGAAGTAAACTAGGTAAAGTTAGCATGCTGGATACGATCAGATCACCAGGGCACTTAAGACGCGAGCAATCAGCAGAAAGAAACCATTAATTTATCGCATTTATTTCATATTAACTACAGTTTATTCCTCGCACTAGTAGTCTGCTGCCTCTCGGGTGCGAGGGGCCCCGCCCCCCGCACGCGAACGCCCCGTGCACGGCGGCGCCGCTCCCGCTTTGGATGCTTGTTTCTTGGTCCTTGACTTCTTGCAGTTTGTTCGGTAGTGACCGTCGTCTCGGTTTAAGCGAATGAATGACTTTTTGAATTTTAGCCAATCATGGCCGTGTCGGCCGGTGTCAGCAACTTTACGCTATGGCAGTGAAATGGAATGAGCTACACTAGAATGCTTCGGATCGAGCCATCGTTTCTAGTTGCTTCTTGGCTGTCCTTATCAGCTGCAAATAGAATGCCCGTATAATGAAGGCAATTTCCAATTGTGCTAGCATTAAAGAGGACCACGCCTACCTTGCACCACGCCATAGCTTGTAATTGGTCCACGTAGTATATACTCCTGCCGTCAGGTGCTACCTCAGGCATATCCGGGTCGGCCCGGTGTACTGCCAGCTCTAAATGGTAGTTCCGGTAGTTGTTCTTGAATGCAGCGATGATTCCAGCGTCCATGGGATGGACGTGTGACGTGGTGTTGGGCGGAAGTTTTTTTACTGTATTATTTGTCAGCTCGCCGCTCTCCAATTCGTGAGAGGAGGCATTATCGACGAGCAGCAAAATATCGCGGCATTGGCTTCTCATATCCGCATCAAGCTCCCGAATCCACTTAATATACAGCTTTTTGTCATCCAAGCCTTCTTGTTATTAACGTAACAATAACCGTGGTCGCTGCCGTCCTTAGAGCCAGAACAGCGAGGGCGCTTTGGGTGGCCTATGATGAAGGGCTGCCGTTTCTCTGATCCGTCTGCATTCGCTGTCAACGCAAGAGTGATGCGTGTCTTGTCTACCTTCAGGCCGGCAGCGTCCGCCTTGCATACGCCTCGCTGGTTACAGCCCGATAATCAGCCCCGTTCCTTCCATATTCGAGGTATCATTGAGCTCGTAAAACCTAGTCACGTCCTGCATAGCCATCTGGGCCTCTTAAACCGCGGCATCCACAGATGCGGCCGAGAAAAGCTTTTCGTTGAGTACAAATCGGACGGAACGCGACTAGGGCTAGATTTCGGAAGGTGTCCGAGTTGGATAGTACATCTCGGCTGTATTGAAAGTATGCACGACAATAAAAGATGTATTGCAAGTAGAGCGTAATACGAATTGATTAATGGATGATATTTATCGCAGGGATCGGTTACTCCAGCAGGTGAGCCTGCATACCGCGCTGTATGGTGTGCTCGCAGCCTTGCTAGGACTACTCCTGAGCTCGTTCTGCTCTAACAGTAATACTTGTACACAACAATAGAGGTACCTTCCGCATGAAGTTGTTCGATTCGCATGCGCGGATTTCACTCTGGCAACGGTTCTCACTCCGGCAACGCACAGAAATTGAGCCCCTTCGAAGCGCTGTACAAAATCAAATCAGCGAGCTCCTCTCACTGCATCGAGACCTTTCCATCCGAGAAGCGGACCGACCAAGCGAATTTACCACCATTTATCTGCCAGCCTACAATTTTTCCAGCGATGAACTCTTTGGGTGCCCACCTTCTTCTTCAAACTCGAACTCCTTCATGACTGCCCAGTGAAAGACGTAGGGCGGGTGTCTCTGTCAGCAAGATAATGAGATTTGTCTTGCTGAGAAAGTCTTCATCGTTGCGGTCGCGCTGAAGTCCCCTCTACAATTACGCGGGCGCCCCGGAGCACGACTCACTGGTATTGTTCGTAACGAATCATCGAGGTTCAACTTGTTCAGAAGTGACATCGTGGAGAACATGCTCGCATATCCAACCGGTTTCTCGTTGAATTTTGCAATCACAAAAGTAGCAGCGGCGGATAACGTCAATCTACAGCATATTGAGATGGTGAAATTCGAGCCAAAAAGCAAGGTTACCGAACGCTAGCTTTACCTCTGTCGATCGCCACACATGATGATTCTCCAACATCGAGTGATCTCCTCTGACAGCAACCTTGAACAATGACGTGTACAGAAGTGGTGCGTCGGTAATTGGTTTACCGGCTACCATATCGCGATGGTTCCGACATTTCGGACGCTTTCCGACAGCCATAAACATGCGAAAAGGAGGGGTGTCACCTATATCAACTACAGTGTCCGATAGCTATCGCCCTGCCTAAACCCCATAAAGACTCGTTACGCTCGTTGGTGAGACGACCCTAGGTCCGCTACGGCTCGCAAGCTTCACCTCCGCTTGACAGTGTGGACGATGACATCCGTCCTCTGGTTCCGACCAATCAGAACGTCGAAAAAGCGTTTTTAGGTTGATTTCACTATGCTGGGATAAATGTCGGAAGATTTGCACCGTTTTGACTCAACGTTGTATGGTCTCCTCTTAAGTACGTGGGAACGATTAGGATATTCTTCCATATCGCCTCGTAACGTAGCCGAGTAGCGTTTTATTGACCGAAACACCATTGTATACTTTGATAGGCCCAAATATGAACTTAACTGCGTTGAACAGAACAGCACGTATGTCAGTGCTGCCCTGCGTGGTCATGTGCATATAGTTATGCTTGTCCGACAGAAGGATGCGCGCATGGAGAAAATATTCGCCTGGAATTGGCCCTAATAAAAACAGCATACATCATCACGGTGAGTGCAAATCAATTGGTAAAATACCTAATAAGACTCTTACCCTCAGTGAAATGACGGAACGACTTCAAATGCATGTCGGGGGCACGTAGATCTTCCCCAACCGCGACTAACAGTACTGGAAGCGAAGTGTTCAAAGCACGGCCGTGCTTACTCTAAGATTGGGTAAGATTTTCTTGATGGTCGATTGTATTCTGATTTGGCAGGATGCCAGATACAACACCATACCAAGGAGCTTTGAAATACACACCCTCGAACCACGTAGCGAAACCCTCATCGCCATCGTCCTTCCACTTATCAATGCACAATTGGCCCAACGCTCGGAGCTGTTCGTAGGTGCGGCACTCGTGCATCCACGCTAAATGCGGCTTAACGAGGTCAAACCAAGCTTCTCCAGGAGGTCCTTCCGCGCAATAGCCGTTGGGACCG
Source organism: Phytophthora constricta (assembly GCA_011947335.1). Classification (NCBI taxonomy): domain Eukaryota; phylum Oomycota; class Peronosporomycetes; order Peronosporales; family Peronosporaceae; genus Phytophthora; species Phytophthora constricta. Next base: position 64,187 of record JAAVTI010000376.1, read on the forward strand.
TAAAAATCGGCTGCCGACACGCACATTTTCGCGCTCACCCACTCGTTGATTGCTGCCGCGGTCTTAATCTACCAACCACCTCAAACAATCAAAATGTTAGCAGTGAGATCTATACCATATTTATCATTAAATCGTTCCATACCATTGTTGCGGCTAATCAGTGTAGCTTTATGACTCTTTAGTTGATCCTTTTCTGGAAGCAGACGCATCATAAGCTCACTATTCTTGTGTCTCTCCTTTAGAGGAGACGGCATTTTGTAGGCCCGGCACCACCACTGAGAATAGAGTCTACCTCATCCAATGCCACGCGTTCGCTTTGCCATAGACATTATTTCGCCTCCGCCGTTTTCGCCGCTGCCGTGGTCACCACCTCCTTCCTCCAAAGACACGCAATATTTGCCGTCGTTGCCAGTCTTGACAACGAGTCGCATGCGTTTTGTGCAATTCAAGTGCGAGGCACACTCGTACAAGGTTGTCGAGGAGGCCGCGCCTTGGTTGTATTTGTACCGGTAGTTCATACCATCAAGGTTAGCATGGCGGCAAAGACTTCGCGAGTTGAGCCGTGCTTCGACACCTCCTGGTAGAACCCGGAGGTGCGCGAGTCGATAGCGTCTGATCGCAGCAACTCTTGCTGCTGTGAAGGAACTAGTTCTTCCTCCATTGCGAATTCAGAAATGAAACTATGATGGCATGCGAGAGCACCACAAAGTTTAACCATCTCGTGCTGGAAGCTTTGACCGAGTAATGCGCCCTTCCAACGCGACGAGTGCGAACCTAACGCGTCGTTCCTTCCGAAATTATTGCGAAGCATCCGATTTGGATTATTGTACTCGGAAACCTTCCCACTAAACCAATAACTCTGAAACCTTCCGTTCCGTACTCGCTGAAAATCCGTACCCGATCCGGCCTCTCCGTACATCGTTCTAAACTTAAGTCCATGGCGTGTCATGAACCGTGTTAGCCACCCATCAGACAGTTTCAGCTTAAGCTTCAGGGGTCTTAGCGGTCTTGAACGTCTCCTCGATAGAAGCTTCAGCGCGCAGGATAGCTCGAATCGTGTATCGGTGTGGGGAGTTACCAGCTTCCAGCTGGTAACTTTATTTACGGATCAGGACTGCGGAAATATATATTGTTATAGATTCTTTTGCTGGATCTCAAGATATTCGAAAATTCCAACCATACAGTATTAGTACGTCATTTTTTGGCGTGTTGCATCGTCCTGTGACGTTACTTCTGCGGGTGTGACCTCGCATCTAGTGCTACCATTCGATTCCGACGACTGCGTTCAGGTTTGCCAACTTTCATTGATGGAGTTTGCCAACTAGGTACTCGTGTCAGGTCACTTGTATGTTGTTCTAGGGTATAATGGGTCAACATTAGCCGCCGATTGCTTGAATGTCGCTTCAGGGCAACTCGGTCAACATTCACAGATTTATGGATATAAGGTGACAGTTTATTAGTTTCTAAGTCGTTTATAAGCCTACTTGTTTAGTATAAACTTTCCCAAAATTACAGCTGTGTGCACATATGTGTTTGTATAGGATATTCGACGGTTCTCCGATCGTCCGTAAAACTCTGGATATAAATATTCCGAGAACAAATTCCCCCTTCAACGATTTACAATCTACAGACACATTTGTATAGAAAATTACATAGACACTGCATAAGTCTATCAGAAATAACATGCGCGCGCACATCTCCAAGGAGGTGAAGGCTAAGTGCGCTGCTCGTAACGTGACCGTGTGTGTCAATCCTGGGGGACTCACGCCATACCTACAAGCGGGCGATATCGGCATCTACAAGACGTTCAAGGACCTGTTGTACCTCGAGACTAACGCGTGGAAGGAGAGCGACAAGGTGGAGTACACCAGGTTCGGCAACCCTAGTATGTCGTCGGTAGGGATTGTCTGCGGGTGGGTCAGGAAAGCTTGGCGCGACACTGACAGCGATACGGGGGCCAATTCAGTCGCTGCTGCCGGTTTTGCTGGCCACTGCATGGACTGGCATGTTGCAAGACACGACCTGTACGGAGAGAGGTTTCGTGAGAAGTGGGAGGCTTCGAGGGAGGTCGAGCAGGACGAGGTCAACTGCAACCTTGACGACCTTCATAATGCACTCGATGACATTGCTCTGATTGACGAGTAGGCATGACAAAGTAGACTGTAACCACGAGTAATACAGTGTAACCTTTGTGCGCAGATGAGGGTACTGTTAAGTACAGCCCCGGGTATTGCTCGGGAATTTACGTTAGTAAAGCAAAGGTTACTATTTCTCGGGAAGGTAATTTTGTGTGGGTTTTGTCCGTATTCCTATCTCAGGGGTGCACAGACAATCCTCTTCTTAGTGATAGCCTCGGGAAGAGGCTATTTATCACTAGCAAGACGTATCACAATATAGAATTGTACCATGTAAGAGGTACATTTGACATTGGTGGCTGTGGTCCAGCTTCTGCTGCACCACTGGCGGCGACATCATGGACCAGCTTACTGGTCGAAGCTCATTTCTGAAGCTCACACGATGCCATCTCCCACCAAGCCATCCAGCACCCGCATTAGGCTCACCAATGCCTAGCGGCTGCATATTTGTCGTCATAAGGACGACTATCGGTCTGCCAGTCAAAGCGGCCTTGCCCGTTGGGCTCAAAGATGTTTCAGCTCGAGCGCCTTCCCTCTCAGGCTGTGATTTCAAAGATTCTCGAGGATCGCAACAAGCTCGAAACGACTTCGATCGACAAACTGGCCTTGAGGGCGCGACCCCATGTACGCTGTCGTGCCCTAGACACGGCGTTGGCCAACTGGGTCACATGGTATGAAGAGAAAGGAGTACCATGACAGGTGAAGCCATTCGAGTAAAGGCAACCCGGTTCGCTGCGAACTTAGAGATTTCCGATCCTCCAAAATGGTCTAATGGATGGCTACAGAAGTTTAACTTGCGGCATGGATTCGGCAGCGTGAAGGCGCACGGCGAAAGCGGATCAGCGTGGATGCGCCGATCAGTGAGCTTCAGCGACAGTTTAACCCTTTCACTACTCGGCGTTTTTTTAGGTCCGCAGCGGACATATTACTAGGCCATTGAGAGCGCAGCACTTCGATTTATCGACCTATCACAACGCGGTTGTTGCACTGTTTTCCGCCCGGTGTGCTTCACGGAACTCCCCAGTTTGAAAATTCAATCATGAGCGCATGGAGCGCAGCGATCCCTCTCCACAAGTGTGCATCTACAGAGGCGACACGCCCTGTGAGTGGCTGCAGTAAATGAATAAGATCATCGGCGGCAGGCTCCGAATTTTAACGTCCACGCACAGGCGGCGAACCCCGCGGACAATCAAGCGCTCTCACTCTCAACTCTATTGCTACCTGAAGCACGGCTGGATTTCCAGGGCATCTGAGGTTGTGCTTCCGCTGTGTATGGAGAAGAAGATTGCTTAGCTGAACGGCACTATCAAGTAATGTATTCTCGCTTTATTCATGCACTTATGGTAGCTCTAGCTGATCGCGATATGTGATCGTTTTGTTTTTCTTCAGACGTGCTTGTGCGGCGGCATCCCCAGACGCTGCAGCGCACACGACATCAAGTGCGGAGCGGACGGTGAGAGAGGATGATGTAAGAGTGTCCCGATTGTAAATGCAGTGAAGCATGGAACGTGGAAGCCTCGATGGCAGCCTGTGCAGCCAAATAGAGCCTTCTTGTAAAAGCTTAGCAGTGAGCACCAGTAACATGTGAGTGTTCCCGTCGAATGCAGCCTGGAGTTTGGGGTAATTGTGTGCAAGCTGTCGTCAGCTCCTAACACATGATTCAGTGGTTCTACTGGTGCAGGGTTTTTTTTCGTCGGTGTGCTTTCTCCAGTCGTGCGCGTTGGACTGCTGTCAACTCTCTGCTACACACCGCTTGAATTCGCGCAGCGTCACACGCGATGCATTCTCCACTGCTATTTTTCTAAACAGTACAAACGCGTTGCCAAGCGCCAAATCAATGGTCCATGTAAGCATACTCATAGACAATCGTTTCTCTTTTCGTCGGATCGGGTTGGTGCTTTGTAACTGATCCACTCTGTCCACTCCATTCATGAACAGATTGTAGGCCACTACAAGGGCAGGTACTTGAAATGTTCGTCTATGCAATATTTAATTTCCCATCCGGCGTCGCAGCGAAGAAAGGTCACAGCCAAATGGCCTCTGTGGAATCTCCACGAAGGGTTCGCTGTCAGCAAGATCATTCGTATAAAAACAGACTGCATGCTTGTCACGGAATACGATATATCCAGCATTGTGCGCAATTGTTGTCGGTGGGGCATAACCTGTCTAGAGGTGGGGAGGCAGTTTTGTTTAGCTCGTTTGTGAGCTTCCTGAATTTTCTCCCACCCAGCAGGCACATCAATGGCTGCCACTATATCCCAGGACCCGCGCGGAGCAGCTTTCATTCGAACCTTCCCTGCATCTAGCTCGGGACCGATCCACTTCCCCTGCATCGGTATTCTAACTGTTCCTAGCATATTTATCTCTCCGTATGTAAATGCAAGCAACGCCTTTGCCAAGTTGTGCCTCGCATAAAAATTATCACGCGCAAGCGGTCGGCGAGAACTTGGGTCTGGGAATGTCTTTGTGATATGACCGCACACCGCTACCCACAAGGCGCTCGCATCCTTTCGCTTGAGAGGGATGTGGATTGCTCCAATGCCTACATATCGCTGTGCGCAGCGACGGAAACCACATCGACGTAGCGCTCCACGGGTGACGTTCGCGACCGATTTCCGGATCCATTGTCCCAAACCGAGTAGGCATACCCAGCCGACTACACCGTAAAAACGGACGCCGTACTTGTCCGGCTTAGATGGCATAAATGTCCTTGCTCCAGAGCGAGTCTTTGTTCGCACTGCATTCCCGTACAAGCTTATTGCACCAACAGGCACAGCAACGGCAGCGAATTTTGGTTGCACCTGGGCCAGCAATTGCCTGCTATGCCACATTAGGTCCTGATCTCGGCGCACGATGGGAACGCTTCCTGGCGCATGCACCTGGAACCGAGCCGAATGCTTACAAAGCGATTTCGGGTCGTTGTATTAGTAAAATCAGCTTGACCTAGGAAAAGCTTTTAAGACCAAAGCTCTTTGATCTCAGTTAGTGGTATGATGCTCATAGCAATTTCTAAGCCGAGATAGGCATCGATTTTGACCGCCGTAGCCTCCGGCTTGCCCTTCTCTTTGAGCATTGCGTTCGTCCAGCTCTGCAAGGAGTCACAAAATTCACGTGTGAAATAGTGAAAGAACAATCCTAGCACCCCTCTCTCTCTAGGTAGGCTTGCTTGACTTCTCTATCGTGAATAATGTGGGGCCGCTCTCGCGAATTATTCTATCCACGTAGGCATTTCCGGTCAGCTTGCGCTGAGCTGACGGAATCGCCACAGACGCGACATACTCAATATTAGCAGACGCCTCAGTCGACTCATTGCCTTTTTCAATTGCTGTGTCGCCCGCACTGTACTCCTCCTCGTCCACATCAGAGTCCTCGAACTCCCATTCCGCAGAGCCATCGTCGTTGTTTAGTAGGTTCTGGGTGTCAATCGTCGTGCTGCAGGAAGATTGGTATACAGCGAGAAGAGTGCAAAGCGCGGTCCGAAGCGCAACCGCCGAGAGCAACCTATTCTGGTCCTCACGGTACTGTGCAAGTAATGTGTCCGCTGCGGACCTGTTAGTCGTGGCGATCCCAACACCAATTCCACGATAGCAGATATTCTACCAACCAGCGACGATCAACATCCGATTATGGTTCCGCAGCGGACCTACAAACTGTTTGAGTTTATGCGGTCGTGAAAGGGTTAAGGACTATGAGCTCCGCAATATCTTCAACATGGACGAAACCGGTTTGTTCTTTTCGATGCCTCCGGACGCCTCGCTGGAAAGAAGAAGGACAAAAACGCATGACCATCGCTGTTATGTGCAATGCTGACGAGACGAAACGTTTGCAGCCACTGTTCATTGGAAAATCGAAAAAGCCTAGAGGATTCACGAACACTACTGCCGCCTATTATAATTACACCAACAGTGTCAAAGCCTGGATGACTGGAGCCATATTCAACAGGTGGCTCAAGGACGCCGACGCACAATTTGGATGCAGCACCGGAAATGCCTTCCGATTCTGGATAACGCATCAGTTCACGCTGGCTTCAAAGAGTCTGAATTGACAAACACAACGATAGCCTACCTGCCGATAAATATAACAAGGAAGAGACAGCCTCTCGACGCAGGCATTATTGCCGCCTTTAAGAGGCGCTACAGGTGCCTGCAAGTTCAACATGCCTTCGACAAAATGGAAGCCGATCATACGATGGGCGTCAGTACAGCTACAAAGATGTACAACGTGGACGCGCGGCAAGCTCTGGCCTGGATCGTGGAGTGCTCGGACACGATACCGTCGTCGGTCTTCGTAAACTGGTGGAGGCATACGGGTCTACTAGAATATTACAGGTGTGAGTATGAAGGTCGAGAGGAAAAGAACGCAATCACGAATGAGCTTACCTCTATGATGTCGCGGCTACATGCGAACGATCCGATGTCTGTCGACGAGCTGCTCAACTTACCCGACGAAAACTTTTCATCGCGGAGGATCCTACGGATGAGGACCTTTGCACCGCTGAGGTTGAGGAGGACAGCCTTGAGTGTACTAACGAGCAGCAGGAAGACCCACAAGAGATAGCTGATACGGTGGTGACAGCTGCAGACCTTACTGTCCAGGAACTACAGGAGCGACTGCAGTGGATGGTCAAGCTCTTCATTTACGCCGATGCGATGGGCGTATCATCCGCGGTACTGAGAGGCTTCCGATCGATGCAGAGTGCGTTTAGAGAGGAGTTAGGCATAAAGCGAGGGCGTAAACAGCAAATGTCCTCGGTAGATTTCTTCGGACGTGCTTCACGGAAGGGCCGAATTCAATAGTTAAGAACCACTAGTTAGTGGCATGCGAGGGGTTTGTATCAAAAAGCACAATCTAGAGGTCGGAGGAAGTTTTGACTTGGTTTGTATACCAACGGTCATCGGGAGAGGGTCTCACAGCACTAACTAGAGGGTATCACTATATGAGATACCATTAAGAAGAGGATTGTATGCAGTACAATTTTGGGGGTACAATAACTATTTGTGTCAAAAGCGCTAACTTCCATCAGCCCGTCATCCCGCCAAGCACATACTAACCAAAACAAAAGGTTGCAAGAAGCTCATCAGTGCCGTCACCAACTAAAACATCTCGAATATCGCTCAGTAACGCTTAAAAGCTGCTAATTTGTCAGCATTATATGCAACGTCCATGGAAAACTCAACCGAACTATTGCGATATCTGTAACATGTTCTCTAAAATGGATAGAAAATGTTCTAGTTTGTGCCAATACTGTAGCGGTGACGGACAGATATGTGAGGTGCTTTCTTGAAATCCAGCGAGTATTCCGAGAGGAATTGGGATACACAAGGATGGTGATGCCGGTGTAAATGCACAGATCGACCTGGGCAAAGTTGATTTTTCTATACTTAAGAACCCTGTTGTAGGAATATTTGTCGATTTCTTGTTTCATGATATGACATAAAATTCGACGTAGTATTTTTACGTCAGAGGGTTTAGTAATAATTACTTGGAGCATCTCCAACGGTGGACGGTAAACGAGACAGTAAACCGCCTTTGCAGTGAAGCTATCCCACCCCAAACATAAATCTGTCTTGGTATCCCACCGACACACGACAAATTGCAGGCTAAAAAGCCCTCACCCCTCCGACACACACTTGGAAAAGAACAGTCATGGAGCTGAGCGAGTCGCTTAGCAACGGTCGCCGCCGCGCTGTATTTGCGCGGCAGCTCGAGCTATACGTCGCAGAAGCCAAAGATGACGAGGATGCCTTCGTGGTGCTGGACGTGGCGGCATCTCTGATGATATCGCATATACAAACAGCGACGCGTAAAAAGAAGCGCGGTGAGTCTCATCCAGAACGGAGTCCTAACTTGCTACGCGATCATGCTGCTGGTCACAACCAGCTTTACGCTAACTATTTCGCTGCGAATTTTGTCTACCCGCCCAAGCTATTTCGTCGTCGTTTTAGGATGAGTGTGGCTCTCTTCAATCGCCTCCGGCACGGTGTGATGAATGCAGATCCGCTTTTCACATTGCGGTGTGACGCGACTGGTAAGCTGGGTATGTCTCCCACCAGAAGGTTACTGCATCACTTCGCATGCTGTGTTACGGAATTGCTGCAGATGCTGCAGATGAATACGTCCGGATCGCGGAGAGCATTGCAATGGAGAGTCTCAACAGATTCTCGGAACTGGTCGTTGAGTTGTTCGGCGACGAATATCTTCGTTATCCGACCGCCACCGCCACCTCACACAAAACGCTGCCCGTGGCTTCCAAAAGATGTTTGGTTCCCTTGATTGTACTCATTGGGTGTGGAAAAACCGCCCGGATGGCAGGGCGTGTTCCTATACCGTGATGGCGATCGAACTTGTGGATATTTTTGCTGGGATGGTACGATCCAACAACGATTTGAAAGTTGTGGACCGCTCACCGTGATAGCAGATTGGCTTCAAGGCCATGCAACGGAGCATAATGTTTTAAAGTGAATGGCCATAACTATACCATGAGTTATTTGCTTTGTTATGGAATATGAACCAGGGCGAGAGCTACGCTCTGTTTGTTAGTATACACAGTATGCGCGTAGTAAGGAAGCGTAGACTTAAAGTTTGTATGCAAAATAGAAATACGCGGGCTCGCGTATTTGTAAAGCAACACTTAAGACTTTAGATCAAAATAGAAAGCTGAATTGAATGGCAGCCCGCCGCGTGGCGGGCTGGCCTTGTCTTAACGCTAAACCCTCTTAAGACGATATCTATTTGCAAAGGTGAGAGCAAGGTGGTCTCTCACGCGTTTGAATGAACTGCATGCACATGATTAGTTGAAATGTGGCCCTTTCAACCAATAGCTGTGCGCCTGAGCGCCCGTTAATGATAATAGCATTGACGGCTCGTAATGTTGGTCGCTAGTGTGTGTGTCCCACCTACACACACTAGGGGTTTGCGTGTATTAGTGTATCCGGGTACACTATCTGGTGTAGGCCCGCTACAGAATATATCCTGCTTGGTCTCTTTTCGTGAAGCCTATCGCAGAACCTCGAAACACGAAAGAGCAGCTATATGCCAAAAAGCAGGAGGGCCTATGAGAGGATGTTAAAATGCGTGTTGGTGTTTTGCAAGGCTGATTTGGAATACTAGCTCAGCCCGGTGGATTTTGGAGTATCGACACGATCCGTACAGTGTGGCTCGACTGCGTTATCTTGCACAATTTGATCATAGAGACGAATGAGCTGGAAGATGTAAGCGATGTCGGTAGCTCTGATGTTATACCTGTTCAATCGACTGCCTGTACATATCTCCCTTTCGGAGAGTTCTTGACCCAGCTAGCTGCTCTACAGGATGGAAAAACGCACGAGACGATCTGGTGGATGTTGCTTTCGAGGAAAGATGAGAAGTGAATTGACTGAGTTTTGACTGCTGCCTCCTGTAGGGATGAGCCAATGCCTAGCGACATCAACTGGATGTACGTCTTGTGGGGGACCGAGGAGATTCAGGTCCTACTGTACGACACTTCCCCGCGACTCGGTAGCCCTGAAAGTGTCCTTCATTTCTGTTAGTCCAACAGCCTTGCGCAGTTCTGCGAATCGTGAAGAGCCTAGTGCCTTGGTGAGCCGTTGACCAGTATGGATGTTGTAGGGCAGTACTCCAGGGAGATGGCGCCTCGTTCGAAGGTATCCTTGATAGAATGGAACATCAGGTCGACCGTTTTCTGGGCTTCTGATGTCTTGCCATTCGTGATTCGGTGAATAGTTGACTTGTTGTCAACCAGCTCAGGAATTGCGTCAGTGAGGTCGTCCTTGGTGATTCTTGCGACGAATGTCTTGATCCAGCAGACGTATTTTTGACACCTATCGAACATGCGATGAACTCTGCTGCGGTAGATCACTTAGCCACAACGGTTTGCCGTTTGCAGTTCCAGTGAACCGTGCACCCGTGCACCTGTACCAGCACTCCGGAGATCGACCGGCGATCCTTCACGTTGTTGGCCCAGTCGGCATCCGTGTAGACTCGGATGTTCGGAGCGGCTTTACCACGCTTGTAGACGAGTCCCATAGACTTCGTGCTCCACACGTACCGCAGAATCTTCTTCACAGCATACCAATGCGTGACAGTCGGCTTGGACGCGTGAACAGCTACTTGGTTGACGGCGTACGCGATATCCGGTCTGGTGACTCTGCTGAGGTACAACAGAGCTCCAGCCGCTTGCTTATATGGGATTTTCGCAGCTAATGAGTCCGTTTCTTCACCGGGGTAGCGGATCACGTTCTTGTCCATGGGCAGCGCAGTGGGCCTGCAATGGTCCATGGCAAAAGGCTCACCCACCTCTGCAGCGTACTGTTCTTGATCAATCGTCATCAGTCCATTAGCGATGTCCCGTGTCACCCGCATTCCGAGGAGCCCTGAAACCTCACCAAGGTCTTTGATCTGGTACTTGCCGTGCAGCGCGTTCATGAGGGTCGTCAACACACTCTCGTCCGCATATCCAATAAGAATGTCGTCGACATAGATGATGACGATCAGCGTTTGCATGGGGTCCGTGTACACACACTTGTCTTCGAGGGTTGGTACGAGTCCACGAGACCGGAAGTAGGAGTCGATTTCACCATGCCACTTCCGACCGGCTTGTTTGAGCCCATACAGGGCCTTGTGGAGAAGCCACTCTTGGCCAGGTTCCCCTTCCTCAAAACCTTTAGGCTGCTTCACGTATATAACTTTGTTGAGTTCAGCCTTAACAAATGCAGTGGGGACATCACCTTGCCGAATGTGGAGCCCCAAGTGGTTGCATTTGGCTAGAAAAACTCGAATGGAAACGAGACCAGCCACTGGAGCATATGTGTCCACGTAGTCCACAAGGAAAATTTCCTGGAATCCTTTCGCGCAGATCCGGGCACGTAGTAGTTCAACTAGGCCATCCGCATGGCGTTTGAGTTTGAATTTCAGGGTCGTGTCAATGATGTGGGCGCCGGCTGGGGAGTCACCACGGTGAATGTCCCGTTCGCACGGAGGGCCTCGATCTCGACTTTGATTGCTTTTTCCCATTCGGGCCACTGAGGAGAGCGCCGTGCTTCATCCAACGTCAGTGGCTCAAGGATAACCCCACCCATGACCAGGTAGGCAGCTCCAATGGTTCGGCTGAAAAATGCTTTCAGTGCGCCGGCGGCTAGGGAGGTCCGGTGTCCCGTTGACGGTCTCGACATCTTGGATCGATATCAAATCATCATTGCTTCCCCGCATTGGAGTAGCCGCAGGAGAATGGGGAGAAGCCGTAACCACAAGAGGAAGGAGCGGGAGTCCGTGAGTCAGAGCCCGATAGGTTGAGTCCGGCAGCCGAGGAAACGGACGTCGCAACTCACAATTCGTGCGCCATCTTCACGCACGTAGATGAAGTACCCTTTTCGTTGGGTCGTGGCCAACAAAAAAGCCACGTTGGCTTATGGGGCGAAACCTTGAACAGCGTTGACCGCTTGGTCGGGAGCAGGATGACACTCACCGGTTCACCAAACGCATGCATGTTGGAGAGGTCCGGAGGTGTTCCATGAACGCGTTCATGCGGGGTAGCCGATTTGTCGCTGCGCGAAATCACCCTGTTACGCATGTACACAGCAGATCGAGCTGCATATTCCCACAGGTTGTGCGGCAGACCGGATTGAATGAGCATTTTCCGGGCTGCCTCGACGATGGTGCCGTTGGTCCGCTCGGCAATCCCGTTCTGGTAGTGCACATCCGGCTCAGTGAACTCACGCGTGATCCCAGAGTGGTTGCAAATTGCTGTGAAGTCCAGGTCAATGAATTCTCCCCCATTATCAGTGCGAAGTACCGTAAAGCAACAGCCGTCGTCGCGATACTTCATCTCAGCCACGAACGTCCGGAAATACTCAAGAGCATCGTCCTTAGTCTTGAGAAAGTACACATGGGTATACCCCAACCACTTCAGCACGAGCATGTAGTGATTGCCATGTATACTGCGCTGGTACCTCCCGGCCATGTCAGCATGGCATACTCGGTCTTTCTCAACTTGCGGTCGGGTGCTCTACTTGGGAGCAGGTCGGCTCGTGATTTTGCCAAGCGCACACGCTTCACATGGAATTGCAGGTAGTCGTCTTGACCCGACGATGTTGAGTCCCTTCGCAAGGTTGCTGCGTTCCTGGTCGATGATAGCTTGAAGTGTAGGTGTCCCATACGCTGGTGCCAGTCCTCCAGGGAATCAGTAGCGCTGGGCGTGCAGCAACAGCAGCATTAGCAATTTCTCTGGCAGGTTTATCGAGTTGAGCATTGGATTGGGCGTAGACACCATTCATCAGGGGACCTCGTAAGATAGGGGCTCATACACGACACATTCGGTAGCAGTGAAATCACACTTGTGGCCGCGCTGTGTGAACTGGGATATGAACAACAGGGTCTTTGTCAATCCAGGAACTTACACAACGTCAGTATTCGAGTAGCCGCTCAGCAAGGGCACAGCAATAGGACCACAGCGGTCACCCGTGACAATGCGGCCATCCGGTAGTTCGACGTCATGGGGTGAGCGGGGTGGAGGTCTTCGAGAATTGCAGCATCACCAGTCATGTGGAATGACGCTCCAGAGTCAATGAAAATGGGGCAGGTCGTAGAACCTGGGTCGAACGGGATTGGCTCGGAGCCCGTTTGCACCCAACGCCTTCATTCGTTCTGATTGTCAGGCTGAGAGGCTGGCCCAGCTCCCAACGAGGACTTGCGTTGCTGGAGAGCCATGTGGCGGTCGTGAAAGTTCGTGGTATGTCCCTTCACATTGCAGATGCCACACACTGCATCGGAGAAATCCCAGCGCTTCCTGACCACTTTGCCGGTTGCAGCCAGGGCCACTCCATCCGTTTGGATTCTCTTGTCTCGGGTGGCCCGGTCGTCCGAGTCGTCGATGTGGCGCTTCCCGGAGCTCATACGACCATCACTGCAGGCGAGTTTCATGAGGAGCTCGACAGCGGTTTCCAGCTCGGCTGCCGCGTCCTCGGCCTCTTGATCGAGCTTCGCCTCGAGGTCTGTGCGGAACCTTGGGTAGGCGTGGTTGATGAATGAACTCAGAGCTTGTTGCTCCGTGAACGTGCTGGCCCTGCCGCGGTTGAACCCAGTGGCAATCTGGGAAAGGCGGTGTGCGAATTCAGCGTACAACTCAGTAGGAAGCTTGCGGGTTTCAGCCAGGCGGACAGAGATAGCTTGAGTGGTTAACTTGCAGCGGACGTGGTCCACAACTCGGTTGCACAAGTCGCGGAAGGAGTTGGAGGGTAATGTCGCGCTGTTGCGATAGTACCAAGTGCCGGCAGCCCCTGTGAGTCGGGAGGCGAGGACTCCACACTTCACTTGCTCCGGCCACTTGCGTTCACCAAGAGTTTCTGCGAGGAAGATCTGCACCTTGAGCCGCTCCAGCCAGTCGTAAGCGCCAGGGTCAAGATATTCATAGCGAGTACTCCCATCAAATGGCGCGATTGTAATGGCCTTGATGTCGATATTCGACCGTGGAGTGGCAGATACGACTGGTGCATTAGCCGCTCCTTGTAGCTGGGCACGTGGCTCCGGTTCTTGTTCGACTTCCACGTTGTCGCTTTAAGAAGGCATGGTGGGTTGCAAAAGCTGTTTGGCGGAGGCCAAGACTCTTAATCTGTTGCTTTCGAGGAAAGATGAGAAGTGAAATGACCGAGTTATGACTGCTGCCTCCTGTAGGGATGAGCCAATGCCTAGCGACATCAACAGGATGTACGTCTTGTGGGGGACCGAGGAAATTCAGGTCCTACTGTACGACAGTGGAGCACCTCTGGCACGAAAAACAGTGTCACGATATGTTTAGTGATAGCTAGTAAAATGCATGCGCCCGTGCGGTGCTTGTGGTAGTCAGAGATGTAGTGATTCTGTAACGTGTCAGTACCCGCTTTGTTTATCAATGTAAACGCAATTGTTCTGGTGTGTTTGTATTGTTCATGGGCTCGCCTCGGCTTCTGCACTGGCGGTCGGGTTGACTTCAGCGGCCTGCTGCTCCTCAATCATTTCAACACTACTGTTCTCTCAATCAAAGCAGCGGCGGTATTGCCAATTTCAAGTTCCCCTTTGCTTCTTCCGTAACCTCCATCGCCGAATCACAGCTGCGCGCCTCATCAAAAGAAACGTCCTTGACTTCTCATTGAGACCGTCTAATGGAATCGCAAACAAATCCAATGCATTGGTCTCTCTCAACCCAGCAGCGTGATCTTCGCTGACCTTAGCGAGCCGCATTGCTGCAGTCGCGATTTTCTTCAGACTCCGCTGTTCTTCAAGATCTTGTTGTGCCGCTGTCTCTACTGCCTTAGTGCCGAGAGGTCGATTGTTGGGGGCTGCAAACTAGTTGGACGGTTGATATTCTCTGCGGAACGCTTGTTGGAAGCTGTGCAACTTGGCTGATGGAGCGTTAACCACTTCGGCTCCGTCGAAAGCACGCTCAGCAGTGTAGAAACCTGAACGGTTTGTTGTCCTTATCTCCCCGGGTAGTGTGCGTTTTGTGGTACAGCTCCAGCGCACGATCAATTTCGCCGTCTGCCGATGCACCCGAGATAGATAGAGACCTGACATTGGCTAGGGCACCAGCGAATTTTATCACGTCACACTGGATCGAATTCCATTTAGTCTCAAGCGATCGGTACGGACGCTCTTCCACGTATCCTGATCTGTTATGGTTGTTGTGATATGATATGCGCTCCCCAAAAAATGTGTGGGCGGTTTGGTTTGTACCAATCTTCGTGTCCTTGCACACTTGCAGATAGGATCGGCACAACTGCTCCTCCTCGGGTGCCGAGAAATTTTTGCCTTTAACGCTGCTTATCTCGTTGCTAGCAGGAAGTGAGAGTGGGTGGCTAGTCAAGTGCGGGTTGCCGGAACCCCGGCATAGCAGCTCGATTGCCGAGGATCTTTAAATCTTTCAGTTGATCAGTAATTTATTTACCGTTACTGGAGCCCGGTGCGGATATAAATGACAAAAATACGATAAAATGATGATTCTGAGATGCTGCACAGATCAAAATAGTTTTTCTGGACGGTGTGAGAAAGATCAAGTAGCCGCTCGGTCGCAGAGGATGGTTGTGGAACCGCTCGCACGGCGGATGCCTCTGCTGCATTTTCCTCATTCTTCATTTTCACCGGCAGTAGCTAGAATTAAACCCCTCTCTCCCGCTCAGCTCAAGATGCCCGTTTCAATCTCAACGCGCTCCTAACCCCGGACAAGATCAAGTTCGAATGGAGTCACCCTATCTACTGCAACGTGAAAAGGGTCAACTCACGATCTGTGCAAATTGAGGGTCTCCATGATGCAGCCGGCCGTACCTGGATCGTTACCAAGACCTCCGTAGCAAATAGCACGGTTACGACTCAGGAAGCACGCTCGTGTACCCACGGCCCCTTACTCCGCCAACCCGTCATGGTTCAGCACCAAAATGCCTTCATTTTGGTCAAGTGATTTCCTCGTCAGCAGATCAAGCGACGGTAAAACTACTGGACGAGACTACAACAGCAAGCACCAAAATGTTGTCCCAGTCGCCCCTGTTGTCGCTCTACTTTTCCATGAGCTCGAATTCTCCACCGCCCGCTGGTCTCTCGAAGAGCTTCAACAGATGAAGGATACTATAGTCGACGATATTTGTGGGTCGCGTACCTCTGAAGGATCGCGAGATATCGATTCGACCGTAGGCAAAATCGTGGAGAGGGCATCACTTCCACGGTCAGATGCCAACCGAACCTGGATCGATCGAACGACCAGGGAAGGAATCTGTATTTCCGTTCCAACACCCAATCGATTATTCTTAATTTATGACGGTCACCTAGAATCAGTCCCAGCTTCAATCGGAAAATCGTTTTTGCTGTCCCCCACGTCGTCTTAGTTCGTCAAGGCGATCGCAGAACGCGGACAACTTAACACTTTTCAACTCCTTAAAGGATGACGACGATAACTCGATACCGGGAGCCATCTACTACTCTGAGGACAACAGTGCTGCACTCCACTCCAATGCCTCCTCGCGGAAACGACCAGCAGGGCTCCCTCTTAGTCCATGTCTCAGAGGCCGACAGCGCACAACCCACCAAGCGCCCGGCACATAATAATCGGACGCGCAAATTGCACAATTACTGTTGAACCACCCCGAACTGACAGAACGCTTCCTACAGCTAAAGCAAGTGCAACCGTCGCACTACATGATGCACCTCCAACCTCTCATGCACCGATCCAACGGTTGTCGAATTGTGTGCAGCCATACCAGGTGTTTGATAGTACATCGCAGTACGCATTTGGTCAGTCTGCAGACGTCTGAGCAAGATCCAAGTATGCTTTCTCTCCATCTGTGCCGCAAAAGCGCATTCACGCGCTGGTTACAGCTCCACAACATCAAGGTAAGCATCCTTCTGTTTTCATTGAAAGTCTAATCACTGAAAGAGCGGTCGCGTTCAAGCATTCGCTAAGTGTGCTGGTCTGGGCATTCGACCTCAGTTTTGGTACTCGAGGCTTATCGATGCATTTCGCTCAGCTAAAGACGCTGAACGACAAAACAATATGGATTTTAGCGGGCGGTGTGAACATGGGAAACTTGTCCGCAGCAGTTCCATTAACACCAGCAACCCAGCCAAATTCAATCGACGACGTACTAGATGCCGTCTTGGCTCTAGAAACGTACAGCGATGAGTATTTTTCAGGAGGGGGCCATGTCCTCGTTATCGCAGTCGTAAAATTCTCGAAACAGCAATTACGGGGTATGGTCTGGCAAACCGTCGATTTAATGCTTGTGGTGTTCTGGATGAACTCTCATCTTGAAAAGTTTCGGGAGAAACTTGAAACTGGAGAAAGTGATGGCTCTGCCATTAAACTTCACTGCTCTTTTGATGACCCTGATCTTCGTCAGATCATGTTACAAATCTAGCAGCAGCAGATTCAACAGCTCCAAAATGCAATTTTACATCCCGCGCAGCCTCGCCCTCAGCCGAAGGTCGCATCACCAAGAACTAAAGCTCCACCAACTTCACAGGACGGTAGCACTCGCACAGGAAACCGGGTCGTAAAAGCAGAGTACACCATTCCTCCAGAGGTATACGCATTGCTATCAGTAAGCGCCTATGTCTTCGATTCATATCAAATGCGGGTTGTCAATCGACATACAGCACGACCTGCAAAGCGTCATCTCGAGGTCACTTTGTACCAGACAAGCTAGATCAGCTCGTTCCCGAATTCATCGACGACAGTTTGGCGGGGTTAAACTGAATACGCACAACTATGATGCCAGGGAGGTTGCAGCACATGCGCTATTACCGACAAGCCCGCACAATCAGCAGCTCCGCCAAATTCAACGATCTCTCTTCGGTCCATTCGGACACTCGTGGCTTCACTCGGGGCCAAACACTCGTTTTTTTCGGCTATCATTCGAGACCGCGGTCTTTCTCTCGAAGCCGCCGTTCATTTCTTACGCAATGAGATAAAGGGCGACACTCGTCCCAACAAAGTGCTTGACCTCGCTTGTCTAAGCTTCATTTTGTTGTGTTATCCTCATCTACCAACCGTTTTAAACATCGCTTCACATGGCATTAAACCTAAGTGGCTGTCCGCCTCCAAGACACCAAAGTGCTCGTCTAAAAATCATCAATCTTTCAATTGCCACATGAAATCTGCCTGAAAAGCATTCGGGAAGGTCAAGATACTGGCAAACTCTTGGGTGCCGACGCCAGGTTATTGGCGCAATCGTCAAATGTGCGCTGCAGTCCGTTCGGGGCAGTTGAAAAATCAGGTATAGACCCAAGCATCGAAATTCGGTTGACCCACGACTTATCACACCCACCTGGTTCATCAACAAACGACTACCTTTACAATGACTGCCTAACGGAAATCGACTACCAGTACGTCACAATACTCGCCCTACTGATAGAGTTTCTCGCCGCGACATACCCTCGCAGCACAATTCGGATATTGAAGGGCGATGTGAAATGTGCATATCGCCACCTCATGACCCATACACGACACGTCTATCAAATTGCTGGTATCGTTCCCAAACGCGACGCACTAGTCAGCGATCTGAACGCGCCCTTCGGCTGGTTAGGATCCCCAAAGTTTTATGCCGCTTTCGGTTGAGCCATTTCATGGTTAGTCACTCAAAGTTCTCCATCAACCGTCGCCGATTTGTCGGACACAACACCACTCTTCGGGTACGAATGGTTGGACGATTATGTACAAATTGAGATTGAAATAAATGATCGACTACAACTCGTGGAAGCTTCACTCCGCCATGCAATGTTAGCCGTTCTCGGGCCGCGCTCGATTAACGAAACCAAATTCTCGAAGTGGTCGACACGGCTGGCTGCTTTTGGCTTGGTTTGGGATACTACAGGTTGTGGCTCGGATCCAAAATCTACTTGATCAAAATACAGCAACTTGGAAGGAACGCGAAAACGTATTGGGAAGTCTCCGCTACATTATATTTTGCTTGATATCAAGATCCACTCCGCAATGCTGATATTGCCACGCTTTGGAATAATCAAACTGACATCATAAATGACCTTCGATCTCCACTAGTTTCGTTTCATCCACCGCGACGGTCACCTCCTTTGCGCATATTTGATTGAACGCCAGAGCCAGACCTGCATTTATATATGGACGCCTCCAACATGGGTTTAGCCGTCCTAAACCCCACACGGAATGAGTTCATTAAAGTTCCCTTTGATGACGACGGATTCAAGCTCATGTCGGAAAGCGAGTTTTCTATTAACGTACGTGAACACTATGCATCGCGCTGTGGGCATGGACTAGATATTGGATATCGGGAGTAAACTCCAGCACACCTCACATTCGATGCTGGAGCGACAACGCTTCCGCGGTTGCCTGGAGTAATAAAATTTCGAGTACATGTCATGCCGGCCAAGAAATTAACATACTTATTGGTCTCTGCGAAGCGATTTTCAACATCCGTATATCCGCCGCACACTTGACCGGAGCTCGGACCACAATGGCCGACGCCGCATCAAGATCCTGGAGTGAACCGTTTGTAACCACCTGGTTCTAAAGTTTCTGTGCAATAGAAACAGGCTCCCGTCCCGTCAACATGGAGAAAATTCTACAAGACATTCTCCGTAAATTGCAGACCAAATCTGTGGCCCAGTCGTCAGCAGTCAAATTCTCAGCAACCTGGAAGCAGTGGACACGCTGATGTCAGTTCATGTGATACTCGCCCTGGTTCCCAATCGATTAAGCGCAACACTCGTACCAACTCGCATTCTTTGCCGTGTTTTGCTCCGGATTCGACGGTCACAGACACGGAAACTTGGCAGCAACGATCCTCTCCAAAATACGACATATCTCGTGGCATCATCAGCGCCACCTCGGCTGCAACGTCGGGCTGCTCACCGGACACAAGCTGACAATCACAGGCATGCGTCGAAGCGACCAACCGTCCTCAAGAAAGCAACCGGTCACAATGGCGATACTCCGAGCTCTTCACCACGACCTCGATTTCTCAGACACCCATGACCGGGTTTTGTGGGGCGCTACGCTCATGGGTTTAATCTATCTACTACGGCGCTCCGAGTACCTCGCACAAGGCCGTCGAGTCCAACCCCATGCCATTTCAAGAGCAAACGTCCAGATACTAGACGCGAATAACAGGCAGCACTCAAGTCTAGACGCGGCAATCCGCGTAGCCATTTTCATCCAAAGAAACAAGGCCGACCATTTCGGAGAAGGTGCCCGAAGCTCGCTGACACGTTCCGGGTCGCCCTGGTGCTGCACTGTGCAGGCCGCCTGGTTCCTCGTGCCATTTCAAGAGCAAACGTCCAGATACTAGACGCGAATAACAGGCAGCACTCAAGTCTAGACGCGGCAATCCGCGTAGCCATTTTCATCCAAAGAAACAAGGCCGACCATTTCGGAGAAGGTGCCCAAAGCTCGCTGACACGTTCCGGGTCGCCCTAGTGCTGCACTGTGCAGGCCGCCTGGTTCCTCGTGAAGAATCACGAGTCCATATAGGCACCCCAAGCTCTCCACTGTGCCAAGTCTCCCGTGGCAGCTACCTTCAAGTAGGTGACGTAGTGCAAGACATCAAAGCTGCAGCAGCCACGATCGGAGAAAATCCACGTCAGTTTGGCTCACATTATCTGAGCAGCAGTGGAGTCACAGCTCTCTTCAACGCCGGTGTCGACAGCTTGGCAGTCAAGAAGCTCGACCGCTGGAGATCCGACGCAGTCGAAATATACACTCTCATCAAAGCTAATCTCTCGAGTAAACTGGCGGAAAAAATGGCGTCAAGTAGAATTAGCAGCGTTTGTCATCGGGCAGCCCCCGTGCCACTCCCTGGCAGCGGGGGCGCTGCTAAATGAACTTCCATCGTGTGCCACTCGGCACAATGTTTTCCTCAACCATCGTCAAGAAAATGACTTCGCCGTGTCGTTCAATGACTGCCGTCGGAGATGATCTTAGCTTTGTATATCACGCGTACCAGTTGTTTATCGGGAACCGACATTTTATTCCATTGAGCGGGTATTCCAAGTCTGAGGATTACTAATGAGGGGTTCGTCTGTTCAGTAATATCCAGAGGACCCCTAAGGCCCTTAGGATAGCGCATTGGAAACACACTACACACTCAACCTGTGAGAAACACAATGCATACTTTATTCGAATGTATGACGAGGAGGGATGACGTGGTACTGACACGATGTGATTTGAGTTTTCTATTGGAACTCCGCTGACCAGGATCTCTCGGATACTATTGGCTCACCGCAAGATGTTGTGGGAGGAGCCCAGTGAAAGCCATCTGGGAGTAATGTCCCAGATTGAAGCTGCGCGAAGATGCCACACAAGTATCACCCAAAATGTTCCAAGTCCATGCGTTTCAAGTGCACAATGTTTCAAGCATAAAGTGTTCCAAGTGGCGGATGACCAGGAACGAGTTCCCAGAGACAAGTCACCATATTCTACCAGGGTAGAGGGTCGCCCGAGTTCTTCTCAAGGACTGCCTGAAAGGCCATTAAATCCAAGGATGTGCGAGAATACGTGTGCCCTGGGCACCCATGCTGAAACCAAGTCAAAGTTAAAGAAGTGAACGAATTCCAAGGAAACGCAAGGTAGCTTGAGAGTCTCCGCGTTAGATCTCTTACTGAAACCAAGTCAAAGTCAGCGAAGTGTTTTTGTACCCACCAACAGATAGCAAAGTTAATATTCAATCAGAGTCTGTTTTTCCCTCGAGCACACAAGTGGCCTGGGCAAGTGTGCCTGACGAAAAGAAATCGCAAGACACCCAGGCTAATTGCTAGCAAATCGAGGCACGCCGGATAAGGACCAGCCGACGTTGGGGCCCCGCTCTCTCAAGTCCAAGTAGGGGGACCAGGAGCGATGCTCCTGGAGTGAGCTACTTATTCCATATTCTAGTGGGCTCATTTGTTTACGCTGGTGTGCCATTTCATGTTACAGATTTTGGGCGACTATCTGTAGTCGTTGCCTGGGGTCTTTGTGATCGATTGACGGCTATGTGAAGGTATTGTACGTGGTTTGTGACTCGAAAAGGCCCCCTGCTTCAAAGGGGTGGTGCGCAGTATTATACTAGGATCAAACGCTTAAGTGCGCTTGGCACTCTCTGCCCGTGACTCTGGGCATTGAACAAACAATAAGAGACTTGTATATCGTTTTTATTTGATTTTGTTGTGGCTGGTGGTTATCTAACCTCGTTGATACAGACAACCCAGGAAAGGAAGTATCGGTACTAACCTCACTGGTATATTTCTCACTGAACAGACCAGGAACATGTAGGTGGAAGCCGCAAAGGTAAACGTACCCAAATAGATTGACACAAGTCCTGGAACAACTGTTCCGGGGTACTTCTGACCGTCAGTGTTCCACGTCTTGTACGTGAAGTACTTCGACCTCTACCGGAAGGCACCTGCACTGTACACCTAGGGCGATTAAGGTTTCACCGCCTCGCCTCAGTACCCCAATCATATTTCGTGTACAAAAACGTGACCAGCTTTGCTGGGCGGCCCTTGCCGCCTCGGCTCCTCGTTTCACTCGGCAGAATAGATAGCACATCATTCAATGTGCTTTACCCTCACGCTTTCGGCTTGAGCGGGGCCCTCCCCCTGCCCCGCGGTGACTCTGCGCAAACGTGAGCAAGGTACTCATTAGCTTCGCGGCTCGTCTCTGTATGTTTTCACCCCTTCCCGATTTGCGTTTTTACGCGATCTGTGGTGTGAGTTCTTTTCTTGCGTGTGCTCGTCATATGTTCTTGGCCCTTAGCAAGGGCACCGCCAGAAGTGATAGATAGCGGTAGAACTGCACAGACAAGACAGAAGAAGTGCACAAAAACACAGACCTAAAAGAAGCACAGATACCAAAAGGATGTGTACAGACATTTCCGTCATACAGAGGAAATTCACAGAAATATAGGTGAATCGCACAGATAGTGGCCTTACATTAGGGTGGCTTATATGTATATAAACGGGCAGACTCACTAGACTTGTGACCGACAGACAGCGGTCACTGACATTCGAAACGCCGGTGACACTCGAGGCGACATCGGCATATAGCGGTCGAGACACTAGAGGCCACGTCGGCAGGCAATCGGTGGCACTCAAACTCCAGTTACGCTCGAGACCACGCTGACAGACAACAGGCGGTGACAACTTCAAACTCCGGGGTCATTCTTGACACCGCTGGCAGCGATGTCAAGATGAGTCATCTACAGTTGGGAACTTTTTTTTTTAAATGTTTTCAGACGCTATTTTACCATTAGAAGAGCTGACAGATTTTGGGTTCTGCTGCTCAGAAGAGGCACACACACCAATTCAACACGCCCATGCAAAATAGACGAAGGGGAAACCATGCGATGGTGGAGCGTCGGTTGCGCTGTGTTAGCGCGACATGTACACAGTATGGTAAGTGCAGTTATAGGTGCAAAGTTTGGAGGTGTGAGATTTCAAGTCGATTCCGTGTGTACCACAACAAAATAAGCCATGCTAGCGACGAAACCGTTACGTGCGGTGGCCCCACAACACAGCCATTACAACGGAGATGAAGAAGTTTATCCTTCAGCAAGACGAATGTGGAATTCCACCTCAATTGATTCTTAGCAATATGCTCCGGCCATCGACGTTATCGAGCCGAGAAGAGGGTATCCTACGCTACCCCAAATATCTAGCTGTGCCAAATATTTACGAAGACTCAGAGGGACGAAGAACTTGATTCACGCTGTCAGGCAGTGTGTGCGCCAACACGCGTTTGATCTTACCGGTGATACGAATCAAGCATTTGTTTATGGGGATCAAGAAGATGATAGTGGTTATCCATATGTTGAAACAGGGCGAGTGCTATACTCTATAGCATACAGTGTATGCGTGTAGTGAGGAAGCGTAGTAGAGGTTATATGTAAAATAGAAATACGCAGGCTCGTGTATTTCTAAGAACAATTGACGCTTTAGACTAAAGTAGAAAACTGAATTGAATGGCAGCCGCGCCGCGTGGCGGGCTGAACTTATCTTACGTTAAACACTCCTAAAGAAGTATCTATTCGCAAAGTGAGAGCACGGTTGGCTCTCACGCGTCTGCATGAAACGCACGCACACGATTGGTTGAAATGTGGTCCTTCCAACCTACAGCTGTGAGCCTGACCGACCGTCAATGATTGTTGCATTGACGGCTCGTAATGTTGGTTGCGTTGCTAGTGTGTGTCCCGCACACACTAGGGCTTACGTGCATTAGTGTAGTCCTGCTACATATGTCGGCCAAGGAACAGATGAAGATTCGTTTGTTGTAGGAGTATCCAGCCGAATTTTACTAGAATTATCCGTCATGCTTGCATCTGCAAGTCGTTTTACGCTATCTCACGCCGATGCAACGTTCAAGTTAAGGGATCTTGGCTATCCGATTGTAACGTGCTGCTTTTCGGATGCGCCACGGTCGTATCAACTGGCGGCGATTTATGTGGTTAGTCACCGCACATGGAAGGAGTATGCATCTCGCTTGAAATCCCTCGTGTGTATGGTGAAACGAATTCATCCTTTGGCTAGCTTACACATTGATGCTGTAATGGGCGACGCAAAGAATGCTCAGGTGAAAAAAGTGGCCGACATTTAGTCAGCGACGTATCTCATGTTCTTCTTCCATGTTCTTTACAAGGTACGCAAAAGAACAAAGCACTTGCTTCCGATACAACGAAGGGCTGTGATGGATGGCATCATCAAGATTCATATGCCGATAGCATGAGCGCATATTACACAGTGAAGGTAAATATGCTGACAAATGAGGTCATATATTTCAACTAGAAACCTTCCGCAAGTACTTCACGGAACACGGGCTTAACTGTTCAAGCCCACGATGTTGGACCCTCCAACACCGCAGGTGTATTTTTGTATCTATGTAAACGAAAAATACGTTGGGGGTCCAACATATTGAAACTTGAGGTTGCCTTTTGTATTGGAATTGTGTCCATACTTTAGTCGTGTGTGAAATAACCGTGTGATGCACAGGTCTACGGCCAAACAGGTACCTAGCCAGTACTCATCTGGAAAGTCTAAGGAAGGTAAACAGATAATGATTGATGGTTGCGGCGATGCCCTCGTTGCTAATTTAGAGATTTGCGCACGATCACGCATGGTGGGGACCGCGAGGAAGATGCCAATGCGTCGGCGGGCCGCTGCGGAGAAGCGCCTACAGTAAAACGTTGTCAACGGTGACTGCATCGCTTCGGCACAAAATCACGGCCACGGTTGCACTTTGTCAAGATACGCCTGAATATATACACGTCCGACACGTTGCACGAGTAGCACATTGGTACGGCACCAGTGGAGACGAATGATGTCCAGCCGTCGAGCACACCTGTTGATGTTGACAGTGCTGCGCAATACGCTGTTTATGATTCTAACAACGAACCTGCTGCGTGTTGACTAGACCTCGAGTGACGAAGACGAGTTTCCGCCATCCCGTACGTCGAACTTCATTCCGAGCCAGTATCAACTACGTTGGATCCAGATCCAACATCAAGCTACGTCAAGATCCAAGACCCATCATCGGATCTGACATACATTTGAACGGGTGACCAAGCTCTAACATCAGAGCTGTAGTCGCCTCCGAACGTAGACTACTCAGTTTCGACGTTTCCTCGTAGGCGTACACCAGCTCGAATATGCCAGAAAGCATCGGCAAGCGCAAGCGCGGGCAGTTAGCAGTATGAAATTCGGCAAGTTGTACGATCAATAGGTGTTTTGGTAATATTAAATGCTATAAATATGCTTTTAGTAAGCATCTCTGTAATGTAACGCCTAAGGGGTGGTATATGAAACCTGCTTCCTTGTAGAGCTCCAAAATAGCTCAATACAGGCTTTTGTATATGCCGTTCATAAGTGTGAATTCGGGGAGAGTGGAAGACGGGATGAAGGAAAAGGTACATCTGTGCATAGACGGACATATCCAACATATTTGGTAAACATGTTGGCTAACTTTCTTGCTTTGCTTCGTATAGAATGGATGGTCCAACATACATGATACCCTTTTACTGGGACGACTGTGCTTTCACACGACTTCCCTGCATTCACATGGGAATGCGACCATTCAAAATTACATTCAATCGCACGCTTTTGTCACGCATACAAAGGACGGGGCAGTACGCCGACATTAAGCTGCTTATTCACCTTCGCTAGCCGTCTCCCTCTCTCTATGCACTATCAGTGCTGGTCATCTCAGTGACCTCGGTGAGAGTCTTATCGAGGCCAACACAGAGACATCGCCGCTTGCGCTGTCGTTCTCCCCAACGGTCCTGGATAGGGTGTTGGGTCGTTGAGAGGTGGGTCCGATTCACCCAACATATTGGAAAAATATATACCCCCTGATTGTTTTGGTCGGGGCTTGAACGGTGAACAGCATGTATTGACGTTGGCAGGTATTTCACACTCCTATCGAATACGCAACCTCCGACAACACTTGTGAAACAATCAACGCGATGCTCAAGCAATATACACGTCGGCATCGGCTCTACATCCAACGTCTTCTCACAGTGAGTCAGGTTGTCGTAGAAGATGTGAAGACACATCATCCTACCTTGTACAACCAAATCATGTAGCCTACATGAGTTATTGCTAGAGCTGCTACATTGATGTTTGCTACGGGGTGAGTCAAGGCGTACGCAACAGACAATCCATCGCTATGTCGCGTCATGCACGTTTCAAAACGTCTGAGTGTTGTTGAGCAACTGGAGGAATTGTTCTCGATAGTCGATGATATGTTTCATGCATCGGCGGAGGCTTTCGACGCTATGACATAGGAAAACCAAATTCTCAGCCAAACCTTACTCGCATGTGAGCAACGATCCCGCGCAGCACAACTCTAGAAGAATGTCCACTCACACTACCGTAATGTCTAAAGCTGGCTAGATTGTAGATATTGACAAGTGTATCTTCGGTTGCAAGTTGTACTTCATGTTCAAGATGTGTGGTCATGTTATTGCTAGGCGAAACGCAAAACAACTTGTTCGACAGGGCGCCGACGTCAAGAACACCAAACTGTTCAACCGGCAAGTACGAATAGCTACCAAGCGTGAAACGCCACCACCACCTCAGCAATTGACCGATACCACTGACACCCCTTTGTCTCTGATGTCGCCGGCGCAAGGACGGCCGTCTCTTGCATTGCGCGCTCTAGATATCAGTTCGTCTTAAGCCCCGATACGTAGTTGTATGTGTGGTTGCAATGAAATCCCAAGCGTCGATATGTCACTTTTAAACAATTAGACACTGTCACCGTTAAGAAAATGTCACTATCACCGCTAAAGATAGGTCACTTCAACACACCATTTCATTTAAATGCTTTATGCTGTAGGTTCATCTTAACGTTCCTCTTCGTTTTCCTCGCTGCTGTTCTCACTGAATTCTCGGCTTGCCCTCGCTGGCCACCTCTCCGGCGACATCGACTTATTTGTCCTCCTCTTGCTCCCTGTCGGTCTGATGATGGCGACGAATGTGCTGGTTGAGTGAGTTTCGAATGACAAATCGCGAGGTGCAAAAGGGACAATTGAAGAGGGCACCCACTCTACACACGCCGATGGGCTGCCAGGTCACGCCGTAAAAACAAAACGAGACACCTGCTGCATTGGAAGCTGTTAAACACTACAGCTTCCGTTGTGTCCGGTTCTTGCATGACTTTTTCGATGCAGGCGTAGCAATGTAGTCGACCGTTGATATACATGTAGTCAGGACCGACATGGGCCAAGTCACCTGAAGAAAATGATGTCACCACGGGTAAGACTGAGACTGGAACGTTCAACTTGGCTACCGAAGACCCGCGGATATACATGCAACTTAGTTCATCCAAAAGAACCACAATGACAGATGCCTGAATGATCTCCGTAGTGATGAGAGCTCTGGTTGTTTCAAAACAACATTCGGATAATCGTGATGCGCGCCCTGATCACTTCCGCCCGGTAGATAGCGTAACGCGTGCCACTCCACGACCACCCAAGACTCGTTCACGCTCACTATGGTGACCACCTTGTCGAGAACTGAGGACAGCGTAGAAGTATTACCAGTAGTGATTTCTTGTAGAAGATAAGGACGCCGCTTTTCGTCGTACACAGCGCCGAACACACGCACGTACTCGCTTGAGCACATTCGTCGTCCGCAATGCCAATACCTTTAACTATGAATCTAAGATTCCAAAACTGTGCGACATGTTCCAATCCAAAGCGTTCGTTGCGTCTATCAGCATGCAAACAGGCAATTGTAATACTTGCCACACGGCCCCACCTGGACACTCTACAAGAGTACGGGTCTGTGAAAGATGGTAATTGTAGCTGCGAATCTAACATTCGTTAGAACTATCCCCACAAATGTCAATGCAAACTCCACATCATTACCATCGTTGCATCTTTGTCAGCGGCTTGCTATCACGTTCATCAAACGGAACCATAAAAAATGACCATAGATTGAATCCCGCATCACCTAGCCAATTGATCCCTGGAGGGCATAGCTCTCTAGCACGAGCGCCAAGAACGGCAGACTGGTTCCACATTGACTGGTCTGAATTACTACCACTGACAACACTAATATAGCGGAACTTGTAGCGGTAGTCAATCACTGCCAGACAGTTGTAGGAATGCTCGCCGCTCTTGTCGTAAAATCCCTAAAGAAACGTACAGCAAGCACAACACTTGAGCACAGTTCGACAAACAATTGTTGGTCTCAGTTACCTGACAATCATTTGATCGTCGAGTTCGTATCAGTGTGCCATCAAAACTGCACGCTACGTCAGGGAAGTCAGCGTTGCGAGCAGCGACGCCATCTGTGAGGTCACACCACTTGTCTTCTGCGGCTGGCGAAGGGACGTATATCACATCGTCCATCATATCATATAGCAGTTTCTCCAGCTTCTTAATGTAGCGACCCGCCACAGTCCGAGACATACCAAGCTGGGCAGCAGCGCCTCCAATGCCATCACCGTCTTGACCGCATCCGTTCCCATAGTATGTTAGTAGTACAGCAAGCCCAAAATCTAACGCGTACTGGGTATTCTTGCCTGCCAATCCATACTTTTGTAGTAGAAAGGCTCCAGAAACGAGCAGAGAGCGTCAAATGACTCAGGCGCGCAACGAACAGTCTTGCGGTACGCTTTAGGTGATCGCTGCGCCTTCAGCTTGGAAAATAAATCCGAATGAATGGTGATCTTCTCGCCGGGCGCTTCTCGAAGTGACCTCCAGTTCATTGTGCCGAACGCAGCCCCAACACGACGAGCATCAAAACGACGAGCAGAATCTCGTCGTCTTCTTTGTTTTCAGTAGCAATATTCGTATTCATTTCGCACGGAGACAACAGGACGTCGTACTGCTGCTATTGTAGCTGCTGCTGCGGGCTGCGGGCTGCCGTCCAAAAGCCCACCCCGGAGACTGCTGCGACGTAGTCCACGTCCATCTCTACATCCACAGCGCCTCCTGTCATGTTAGCCGTGCTGTCAATATCCATGACGCTATTGTCCTCGTGAGCACGGCGTGCAGAATCATGCTCCATGATGAAGTTTTTATACGTCACTCTGGCAAAAGTCGTCTGTCCCTCCAGAAAATCTGGTCCTGAACCCACTTCTTTGCTGCCATACCCTGACGGCTCCGACCCTCCGACTTCCTCCGACCTGCACATAAAAACGACAATTGACGGGGTGTCACGCGATCCTATCATCGCTACGCGAAGAACCCTGAACGAGGAGGCTCGCTTCGCTCACCCTTGGCACGACCCTAAGTCCGCTACGGCTCGCAAGCATTCCTCCGCTTCCGTGCTCGCTTCGCTCGCTCTGAAACAAACCCTAAGCCCGCTGCGGCTCGCAAGCTTCGCCTCCGCTTGCTGGAGCATCCATGACATCCGTCCCCAAAGCTCCGACCAATCGGGATCATCCCATGCCCTTTTGACTTGGCTACAGTATGAATATCGAAATGATAGCGAGTCGAGATTTGACGATATGCTCCGACCGCGTCTCACAAGAAGTTTGTATTGGGACTACGACACTACGGTCGGAGGATTGATCATATTCATCCATAAAAGGCGTCCTCGTGGTCACCTACTTTTCTCAAATGGACCGGCTATGCAAAAATTCGGTGCGAAAAAGACATCACTTTTTTATTTGGACATCGCTCTTAACAGCATTGTCAGGTAATGGTTGTATGTTATTCCTCCGTGGTTATGGCATCTAGATATGTAATGGTTTTGTTCTTCTTTAGGCACGTGTGCACCGATGGATCACCCGATGCAGCAGTGCATACAGCATCAAGGGCGGATGGAACCGTGAGGGACTCGGATGTGAGGGCGTCTCTATAGTTATATGCGCTGAAACAGGCGACGTGAAATCCTCGGTGGCAGCCCGCGCAACCGAAAAGAGCCTTCTCGAAGAGCCCGCAGCGAGCAGAGATAGCTTGTGAGTTTTTCTTTTGAGTTCCGTCGTGAGTTGGGTGTTATAGCGTGAAGGCTGTCGTCTGACCCCACAAGATGTTCTAGAGGTTGACTGGGAGCTGGTTGCAGGCGGCGCTCCTTCTCCAGCCGTGCTCGTTGTACTGCTGTTAACTTATCGGCTACCCGGCGCTTAAATTTGCGAAGCGTTACACGTGCTGAATCATGTCGTGCCACCTTTCTGAACAACGAAAATGAATTAGTGAGCGCAAGATCTAGAGCCCATGTCAGTATTCTCATCGATAGCCGCTTCTACTTTCGCCTGATCGGATTAGTGCTCATCAACTGGTCGACTCTTTCGACGCCGTTTATGAATTTAGGCGACTATCATCGCCGGTACTTGAGAGATTTTGCGATGCATCACTCGATCTCCAGTCCACTGTTGAAGCGACGCAAGACCGCGGCACAGCTGGATCGCCTCCGGTGAGGTACCAGGAAGCATGCGCTGGGATAACGTACCTGTGAGGTCGTTGGAGTAGAAAATTACAGTCTTCTTGCCCCGGAAAACAATGTAGGCGGCGTTCGCTGCAATAGTCGTTCGTGCAATGTATGGCGTCTGAACGAGTGAAGGGAGGCCACGCCACACGTTTGAGCCTCCTCACTCTGGAAACCGACGGCAAACACACAGGATAACACGATGCCAAATTGGCATCTGATCAACGTGGTCCACTTCATTACTTGTAAAAAGTGTGCCCTTAACTTCCGAGAAAACGTAAAGCGCACAGACGAAACAGAGAAGTGTCGAGTGAACAGCACATATGCACTACCCATCCCACTGTTTCATCATGACGTCACAGCCATGATGTTATTAACCCTTGCAATGTTATGTCATCACAGCGATCGGTGCACGCCCAACCGCATTTCGAATTCCTCGTCGGCGCCAGCACCGCCCCAGCGAGACCATGCCCACGGCCACGTGACCAAGCCCAGCGCCAGGTCACCTCCGCCACCACCGAGACCAAGCCCAGAAGGCCGCCGCCGCCAGCGAGACCAGCGAGCCCAGCGTCAGGTCGCCGCCACTGCCACCGCCACCCAGACCAGCTCCAGCAGACCTTTACCGCCAGTGAGACCTAAGTCAATGGCTGGCCAGCGTGACACCAGTGCTTCTCCGCCCCCAGACCCTGCCGCTACCAGCTTTGACCTGGTAGCCGCGTAAATGGTGCTCTAGAGAGGGCTACAGCGGTGTTTGGGAGATTGAAGGCCCCTTTCAAAGTGCTTCATGGCGTGACAGATCGGCGCCTTCACACCACAAACACTCGAATGATCTACGCGGCCGCTGCCCTGCTTGAATTGCTTATCACCTATGTCGATCAACCTGCTGATCGACATAGGTGATAAGCAATTCAAACCCTAACGCAATGACGAAGCGCTTCGAAAGAGAGAGGTGATGCTAGGCAAGTTATGGCTACATTCAATCAGAACTGGGATCGAACACAAACCGGAGTGGATCTAGCAATTGCAAAGCGTGATGCGTATGCAGAGCGTTTCTACCGAAATGATCATGAGTAAGAAAAAACGAGCGTGACTATGATGTCAAGACCACTAGTAGTAGCTGAACTCAGCATTGTTGGACGTCTTCTTGGTCAACTCTTTGTAGAGATCCGTAATCAGTTGATGCCGCCCAGCAAGGCTTCGCAATAGCGCTGCAATGGTGGCTTGGTGCTGTGCTTGGAAGCTTCAATTGACGATGGCAATCTGCCGATGACTTGAGCCATGTCGCCATTGCTTTGAGGGGCTGGTGGCGAGCTGTAAACACACGTTCAATTGCTTCCAAGCCGGATCGAAGCGATTCACTCACAGCATCCACAGGTCGCCTCGTAGCGAGCTGCTTGTCCTGATTATTTCGCCGCCTCTTCGCTTTTGCAGCTGCCTTGGTCTTTCCACGTGCTTCACTGGGAGATTCGGTCGAATCGGTGTCCGACTCCTGCTCATTAATCAGTTCATCTTCACTCTCACTATCAGGAAGGTTAAGATTACCTGCACCCGGCTCGGTAATCGCTTCGCCGGTACAACCCGGACGGCGAGAAAAACTTCACAAAGCAGCGGCCAGAGCACAGCCAAATTCGCACCAAGCTCTTTAAGGTACGTTCATAGGATCGCACGCCAATTTACGCCGTGGGGCTTCACCTCTGCAGAATCTCTATCTGAACTTTCATCCGCAGAGTCCAAAAGAAAATCAATTGGTATTTCTGGATATTCACGCTCATCTTCATCACTGTTGCCACCGTCATCTAGTAACCGATTTCCTGTAGCCATCATCCGTTGTCGCTTGACCTTGTACCCTGATCGCACGGCGTCTAATTTATTCTTGAACTGCTTGACTGACACATGGCGCGGTCGTTCGTCTCCCCACGCGTGCTCAGCCAATGCACGCTGTTGAAACACGTTAATAGTGCCCTCCCACACGGCCCGTTGTGCCTTCACGTTCGAGTTCGTTGTCGCAATCTGTTTCAGTATTTTCTTGTTATGAAATCGAGCTTCGATCGTTAAAGCTGTGAGCCGACCAGTTCACTTCATGCTTTTCGCTTCACACGTCGCATTCTTCTTTGCTGTTTCGCTGTTTGCCTTTGCTGTCTTCTTTTAGTGCTTTTCGTGCTGGTGACCTTGGGCTTCAAGGTTTTCACCGACGTAGCAGGTGGGATAGCAGTAGCATCGACGACGACGATCGGTGAGGGCACCGTCGCCGTCGTCTTGGTACAATTAGAGGTCGATATGTTCGTCTTCGTCTTGGGCACGGTAGCTCCACGAGTCTTGGCCATGCGTTTCGTGGACCTCGTGTCGTCTTCAGTGCTGATTGCATGTGCAGCGCTTTGCTTGTTCAAGGCACGCCTGGATCTCTTGGGCGCAGGCTCACTACGTGGAGGCGATGGATCTCCCGCGTGGTCGCTGCTCTCCTCGCTCGCACCGGAGTAGTTCTCCTCGTATATGGAGTAGGGAGGCGGCAAACCAAGTGACAGCGGTGGCTCTGTCACGCCTGCCACGCGCACGAAATGTGTGCCGGTTGCTGTCGGTAGTGGCGCTTCAGCTTCTCTCCCTCGCTTCGATAGAATTGTCCGCATAGGTATTGAGTCCGCTGGTATCGCCGCGCATGAGCGAGCTTCACCAAGGGCTTCACCGTCGATGCGGAATGCGGAATGCGCTTGTGCGTCCGCTGATCGACCTGGACAAAGTTGAT
The DNA here is from genome assembly GCA_011947335.1 of Phytophthora constricta. Lineage (NCBI taxonomy): Eukaryota > Oomycota > Peronosporomycetes > Peronosporales > Peronosporaceae > Phytophthora > Phytophthora constricta. The sequence goes on from JAAVTI010000376.1 coordinate 97,397, forward strand.
TTTTATATAGTTAAGAACCCTTTTGTAAGAATATTTGTCGATTTTTCATTCCATATGGATTTAGTAATAATAACTTGGCTTTGTAAACTATGCGTACCTGTTGGTCATCAGAAACCGATATTTTATTCCATTTGAGCGGGAATTCCAAGTCTGGGATTACTAATGAGGGGTACATCCGTAGCTAGTTTCATTCGGGGGCATGTTAACTGGGATAACTTTCCACGCCAAGCCTTATCCAGTATAATCAAAATTGTCAAGCGACCTATGGATTATGATGCGGCATGGATTTTGACGTTTACGCATACCACCTGAAGCCTGTTTAACGTTGTGGTTTTCCGTAGTGCCATGTGGTTGGGTACGACACCCTTCGGTGTATGGTTTGATTAACCCTTTTACAAGCGATTAATTAGTCTAGCTCACTGCTACGTTGTGCCGAACGAAGTGACCGTGTGAGACCGTCGAGGATTGGCGTGAGTGAGAGAGAATACAAGACATTCATACTTCGTCCTACCCGTAAGACTGTCGCCGATCTCGTTGGAGACGCTGATCTCGTCAACGTTCTCCACGTCTTTCCACAGCTGTATTGCACGCCACACGCAGCCACGTTCGCCAGAGATCCGAGTCGCGGCTCCATCCGATACAATTGTCTCCAATAATCGAGCCAGCAATTGGACAATCTGCACAATCTGCGGAGCCCCACATGTCTTCATCTTGTGATGTGCGTTTACGGTTCCTGCCAGGTAGTAAACTCCCAACACTGGTACAGTACGCAGACTCCTGCCGGTGGGTCAATGGCGCTTCGCTTCGTTCACGTTAATCCTTTCATTCGACAATTAGTTACCAAAGGAGCAAGCTCGACCTCCAACTTGCTGTTTGTCGCCCATCTGCTCTTCTAACATGGTCTACAACTTCATGCATAAGTCTGCGGCCCTGGCCTCGGCTTTGCTTGCGTCGTTCGCGAACGCTGAGCTTGAGACGGTGAAGCTTTCTCACCCCATGGGCTCGAGTGCCGAGGTGTTCCTTTTCGGTGCCCACGTCAAGTCTTTCAACGCGGCGATGGACCCGAACCTTGACATTCTCTTCATGTCGAACGAATCGTACCTGGACGGTGTGAACCCCATCCGTGGTGGCATCCCCGTTGTGTTCCCCAACTTCGGCAGCGCCACTGGTTTCCCGAGCCACGGTTTTGCTCGCATCACCAACTGGACCCTCGAAGGTGTCACCGAGACGAACGACACCAAGGAGGCTTCCGTCGCCACGTTCACCATGGCAGCGAGTGACTCGACCCGTAAGATGTGGCCCGTGGAGTTCGAGCTGGAGTACGAGGTGAAGCTGTTTGCCAACCAGCTCGAGACGGCTCTGCACGTGCACAACAAGCACACGGAGAAAATTCAGTTCCACGCGCTGCTGCACAACTACTTCTGGGTGGACGATGCTCGTGACAAGGGCGTCACGGTCAAGGGCCTGAAGGGCATCGACTACTACGACAAGGTTGCCAAGGCCAACAAGACGGAGACGCGCGAGTACATTAACTTTGACTCGCAGACCGACAATGTGTACAGTAACGCGCCGTCACCGCTGACTGTCAACATCAGGGGAGTCAACAACATGGACCGCTGGCTGACGATTGACAAGGCTGGTTACATTGGTGGCAGCGAAAAGCAGAAGACGACGACCCAGGACACCGACGCCGTGGTGTGGAACCCGTGGGCCGACCGCGCCAAGACCATGGACGACTTCGGTGACGAGGAGTACAAGAACATGGTGGCCGTTGAGCCTGGTCGCGTGAGTGAGAAGCAGGCTCTTCCTGCGGGTGAGACCTACACGCTCCAGGAGACGATCTCCGTCTACTCCGTGTAAGTCACGGCTTGCTGGATAATGCTGCAAGAGGTGGCGCTGCAATTGGCAATTTGTTGTCCTCGTAGCCGACTTCTACGATTAAATACATGCGTTGTGATACAGGAAACTTCTTGACTTGATGGGCCGGCACTACAAAATCCATCACTTCGGCTAGCGCTGTGTTTTTTCCTTCGTGACTGCGCACAGGGCGGGCTACTTGTTTCATAGGAAGGAGTGCATGGGTTTTCGCTTAACAAACTGTGTCAGAGGTGAGAGGAGGATGTGATATCATAACTAGCAAAAGCAGCTACCGATAGTCAACACTGTGACGGGGTTAACTTGAACTGTCCCGATTGAAGGCGATTTAGCTTCTCTGTTTGCTCTTGTTTTCTTAATTAAACTCCAGCTTGTTGCATAAGGTACTGTCATATTGTTTGTCATTCAGCATGTGTGCTTTAGCAGCGCGTGCTCGGCAACACTTAATGAAAGTGCTGCTCGTGTCACCAACTGGACGCTGGGGCACACACAAGTGCGCCGAAAAGTCGATGCACTGACACCATGTGCTTAAGTAGAATGCTGGAAGCTCCCGGCAGCCTCTCGCTGAGACCACATTAACCTGCGAAACGACGACGGGAGTTGTGTGTGATGGTGAAACGATTCCTGCCCACAATTTTGTCTTGATGAAGATTATGCCAGAGCTCAACCTCACAAATTGCGACGGTGAGTCCAAACCTGCCCATTCTGGGGACGTTCTGTACCTGTGGTAAACCATAAGGACAGGAACATTGCCAAACTACAAAGCATTCCTCATTCCTATAGCTTTAAAAAATCCCATAACTTTTATTAAGTTATAGGCTTGTATGCCTCTACCGGATGTTCATCTCACGATTTGAATGCATCGTTCACGGTGGATGCACAGGGTAAACTTCACCCTGTGCATGCTCGGCTTCACACGACAACCTACTTTCAAGGAGACGCACCAAGTCAACCTCCTTTGTCTGTAGTCGTCTCCATGTCGACCCCCGTAAGCTGCCCGGGCTACAAACCGTAGTTTTACTCGCGTGTTTGTTTGCGTTCTACAGCGTCGTGGCAAACGCGGAGCTGGAAACCGTCAAGCTCACGCACCCGTCAGGCTCGAACGCCGAGGTGTTTCTCTTCGGAGCTCACGTGAAATCGTTCCGCACATCTGAAGACCCGTCTCGCGATGTCATTTTCTTGTCGAAACACTCCTATCTGGATGGAGTAAACCCTATCATGGGGGCATCCCTGTCGTGTTCCCGAACTTCGGCAGCGCTACGGGTTACCAGGCCACGGCTTCGCTCGTGTCACCAACTGGACGTTGGCTGGGGTCACGGAAGCGATTGATGTTGCGGGTGCCACCGTCGCTACCTTCACGATGGCGGCCAGCAACTCCACACGCAAGATGTGGCCCTTTGAGTTCGAGCTGGAATACGAGGTCAAGCTCTCCGCTAGCGCGTTGGAGACCGCCCTGCACGTCCACAACACGTTCACGTCGGACATTTCTTTCCATGCTCTACTGCACAACTACTTGTGGGTCGACGATATCCGCAACGAGGGCGTCACGATCAAGGGTCTAAAGGGCCTTGACTACTACGACAAGGTTGCCAAGGCCAACAAGACGGAGACGCGCGAGTTCATCAGCTTTGCTGCCGAGACCGACAGTGTCTACAGCAACGCGCCGGCGACCGTAAAAGTCAGCATCAAGGGCGTTGGCGCGAAGGACCGCGAGGTGACGATCGACAAGTCCGCGGTCGTCGGCAGCGGTTCCTCTCAAAGCGCCCAACCCAGCGACGCTGTGGTCTGGAACCCGTGGGTCGAGCGCTCCAAGACCTTCAAGGACTTTGGTGCCGATGAGTACATCAACATGGTCGCCGTCGAGCCTGGTCGCGTCAGCGAGCACCAGTCACTCCCGACTGGGCAAACGTACACATTGCACCAGACGATCTCGGTCGCGCTGGTTTAAATCCACAGACATCCATGTCAAAAGGTGTGAATGTGCATGATGCAAATGAGCGCTTGACCACGTTGAAGCTTCGTGTGCGTGACGTAAGTGGTGTCAACCGTTCGCTATTGAAGTTGATCCCGTGCCTCAGTCCAATCAAATACACTGAATCGTTGTCCCTGCGCCCCTTCCTCACTGCAGAACTGACCTCGAAGGGCTCACGCTAATCGTTCTGCATCATGTCACCTTGTTGGGTTCTCTCCGTATTGATCGTGCTGATCTCATCGGCCCAAGTTTGCGGGAGCGATGTCTACAGCGCGGCTACGGTCTCACTTATCGACACAACTTCGGACAATGTGGACGGCCCCATCGCCATGATGCACGCCAAACACGCTCGCATGCTGGTGCATGAGAATGTCTGGGGTGTCATGGCCACCATTTCCGTCGCGTTCCAGGGCGCAGCCTACGCCAACGTTCTGTCTTACAGCGGTGAGCAATAAAATTCTGAAGCAAAAAAATGATGTCTGGGGTGTACATGTCCTTCTGATTTCGAAGCTTCCTTGACGACGCGCCAGATGGGGTCGGCTTCGCCAAGGAGGATGCGACGGGCACCATGTACTTCTACTTGCCGCCGCTGGACCCGACGTGTGCGTGCAAACGCTGTCGTAGATGGAGAAAATAACAAAATAGTTGTTGGATGACCAAGAAAACTGACGTTTTGGTTCGACCAGCGGTGGATCTCAAGGCGAACCCGAACGCGACAGTGGCGCTGTCGAAGGCGGAAGGTGGAGAGAAGGCATGCTACATGGACGCAGAAGACCCGACGTGCTGGCGGCTGTCACTTACGGGGAAAATTGTGCCGGTGGACGAAGCACAGCGCAGCTACGCTGAGCGCGTGCTATTTTCAAGTATGTCACTGAGTTTGCTAGCGTCATGATGCCGACGTACGCTAATGGGTTGCTGTGTTCTTTGCTGCAGACACCCCCAGATGAAGCACTGGCCGAAGAACCACGGCTTCCGTCCGTACGTTCTACAGATTCAGCATCTTGTGTTACTGGATTTCTATGGCAGTGCCAAGCACGTTGCTGTGAGTGACTACTACAAGGTGAAGCTGTAGGTCAATTTCACTCACGGTGCTGTCAAAGATCAAGATTCGTCTACCCCGTTTGTCATGAGCTACTAAGATCTAGCTCTACATGTAGCAGTTCTTGCTGCACTATGTGAGGTTCTGCCGCTGCTGCTAGGATGCATGATCCGTGCCAAGTTTCCAATATTTTTTTCACTCAAAGAATTCTGTGGCGGTGTGGATTAACCAAATCACAGGACCGCCCACAGTTTTCATAGAGCTTGCCTACGAAACACAGTTTCAAGTGTAAATGGCGAACGTTTACTGCTAACATCCCGAGCTTTCACGCGATACAACTGCGTGTGCTATCGTCATATCCTTTTGTGATTGCGGCGCTTTCTTAGCGCTTCAGTCAACTAGAAATATATCCCCGCCACGGCAGAGTACCAGATTTACCATTAAGAAGTTAACCACATCACTAAGAAACACCAATAAGTTATCCAACACCAATAAGTTATCCAACACCATTAAGAATCGCAACCCAAAAGCGTCACCCAAAACGTTTATGCCACCCCCACAAGAATTAACTGCATTAAGCACGGCCATTATGCGTTTACCAGGACCCCCAATACCATTGTACAGATTGGATCTTCTGTCCGCCTTAGCCAAACAAACTTAGACATTGATATCGCACTCGCTCCGCACGGTCTCGGTTGCAAAAAAAAAAATTGGTTGCAGCGCTCGCGTTGCTCGCTCGCAGGCGTTGGCAGAAGATGAGCGCCCTGAGTGAGTCACGTCATTTCTTTGTGGTCCCGGTAGACGTTCAGTGGTTGTTGTAAAGGCTTGGTGGTGCAGTTAATTCTAGTGTGGGGTGGCAAAAAGTTTTGCTTGACGCTTTTGGGCTGCGATTCTTAGTGGTGGTGGATAACTTCTTGACATTTCTTAATTGTGTGGCTGACTTCTCAATGGTGAAGCATGGTCCTCGAAGCTGGCAGAGCGCAATGACGATGCCATTCAACCGGATGGCGCATTAAGTGCAATTTAAAAGCTACAACAACGAAATTAAAATCAACATCGCAGGTTTCGCTGTTAAGGACGCCTGGACTGACGAATCGCTGATGACGATCTACGAAGGGGACCTTGATGCTGAGGAGTTCCTCAGTTCTCTCAGAGCTGCTGCCGTTTCAACGATAACGCCGCTAACTTAATCGGACACCAGTTCCTCCAGGGTGAAGCGTTCGACATTTCGCTATGGCCGAAGCAAGGTCTTGAAGGTGGTTCGCCTACGACTGGGGTCAGGAGGTAATCCTCGAGAACATGCTGGAGACCATCGACCAGGACGAGCTGGTGATCGTTGCACACGAGATCGGACGGTAAGGTTTTAAACAGGTCACCGGTCGGTCTGGTCTTGTCTGGGTCTGACGAGACCGACCCGTGATCTTGGTTAAAACTACGTGTTTTTCATGATGGCACCGTTCGGGTCCGATCAGGATCACTACGAAATTATCTAAATTTGTTCCCCGAGTTGTGTGATAAGAACTGTTAAATTTCGATCACAGGCATTTTTGAAGAATGTTTTTAAGCACTGAGTGGTTAAAGTGTTCTCCGCCGCTGGCATTCATGGTAATGCAGTTCGGGACAGTAAATAGCTGTGTACTTTAAGACTATGTCCATGCATGTGAGAAATAAGTGAGTATCAGATGTAAACAAACAAATACGCAGTAACCCGACAAAGGCAGTTCGGGCAGTGCGAAGTACAAGAAGAATGACGCCCAGAACGCTCATACTTTTATATTTCTAAGCTAAAAAATATGTATACATACTGAATATAAGGATATGTACTTAACAGCCCAGGCTGTACTTAACAGCCCTGGCTTTTGTGTGGTTAAACATTTAGGTCTCAACATGACTGGGGTTGTGGTCATTTTCGAACTAGGTCTCGGATTCGGTCCTAGGACCTGAACAAGACCAGACCGACCGGTGACCTATTTAATAATCTTTCGATGGCCGGCAGCTCGGTGACCGTCACGCCCAGCGACGACTGGATGCTGCATCGCGCATTGGAGCATGTCAAGGAACGCTACAACTTCTAAAGCGTCGATCGTATAAAGCACGCGTACATGTAGAACTTCCCATCATGCGATAGCCCTGGCTACAGTACTTTTATCCCTGCTCGCATTCGACACGAGCACGTAGTACAGTATGTCGAGTTTCCCCTAAATACAATGCCTTCTTTTTAGGGGTTGTATGCCATGCTTGACTTGTTGCTTATCTTTTGCAAGTGCATCTAACTATTTAACCCTTCAGTCGAAGAGGCCGGTTTAAAAGTCTTAAGAGACTAGAAGCCTAAACTTGCATGATATTATAGTGTTGGACGCGGTTGTCGACAATTTGTCGCTGTGCACGGAGTACTTGTACCGTTAGAGGCATGTCGTCTCGATTGAACGCTGCCCGGGATGTGCACCCTGCTGTGGCCCTGGAATCGGCTGTGGGCGACGCCCACAGACAGCAAAAACACACGTCTCCGTTTCTTCATGCGGGTTACATAGATGCCTTTCATCGGATGAGTCCACATTGCCTGTTGTCGTGGCTTCGTCGTCCGTGCAGGCAAACGTCCGACGTGCCAAAGACCAGTCTGGCCGTTCTCCTGCCGGTCAGACTGAAATGCAGATCGCATCGTGCGGTTTGCACGGTGTCAACGGAGATTTCTTTGCTCTCGTTCGTCGGTTGACAGTGCAGCAGCGCGTGTCGAGACGAACGGATCTCTCTATGACTTGACTGCAAAGGGGACAGATGCTGTCAAAGAACCGTTGCAGTGATGTCCTTGACTGGTCGAGAGTACAACAAGATTGTCGTTATAAAACCTAACGATCTCTGCTCAAGTGTACTGAGGCGTAGGCGTTTGAGTGGGGCCACATGAGGCACGACAGTACTCCAGCTGGAACTTGTGAAAGCTCCAAGCACGTTACACTCTATCAAAGACCAGACATGAGAGCTGTACGATCATGACCCCGTTGGAGCTGTTGCTGTTCGAATGAAAACGGCATGACCTCAATCGTCCTCATTCTGCAATTGGCTCTCCAGCGCCAACACATCTTCAGAACAAGTAACAAGCTAACATGCGTCTGTACTCCGTTCTGCTGGTTTCTGCGGTCGCGCTGATCGCAAGCACCGCATCTGCATCGGACTGCGACGCTGGCACTTACCCCCGGAGGCCTCCGTCGACTCGTCGTCTGTCGACGACACCTCCAGCCAGGCCGCTCCCGGCATCGTGCAAGGATACCCGACGGACTCCTCCACGGGATCCGATGATGATAATAGCGCTACCTCCACCTCTGGTGTCGATGACACGACTTCGGGCTTTGGTGACGTGACCCAGTATTCGACGGCTGCCTCTGCCAGCTCTGCTTCCACCTCGGGCTCCAACGATGTTGTTCAGACTTCTTCGTCGGCTTCAGGTTTCGATGATGTCACCCAGTCCTCCACGACTACTTCGACGTCGGGTTCCAATGGTGCCATTCAGACTTCGTCGGCTTCGGGTGTCGACGCTAGCGCCTCTTCCAACACGGACACCTCGAACCCGGACGATAAGTGGGGTAAGGATGATGCCAACCTGCCCTCCTCCGATGCGTCGAATGTCGATGCTAGCGCTGCCTCCACATCAGGCTCCAACGACGTCATTCAGTACTCCACTGCGGCCCCCGCTATCCCTGCTACCTACCCTTCTTCGGCGGCCTCGAGCGTTGATGCCAGCGCTGCCTCGACCTCGAACTTCGGTGATGTGCCCCAGTCCTCCAACGCCGGCTCTTACCCCGACGAGGATGGCAACAAGTGGGGCAAGGATGACGCCAACCTGCCCTCCTCCGCTGCGTCGAACGTAGATGCTAGCGCTGCTTCGACCTCGAATTTCGGTGATGTGACTCAATCGTCCACCTCGGGCTTCGGTGACGTGACCCAGTCCGCCGACGTTGGTTTCTACCCAGACGAGGACAGCAACAAGTGGGGTAAGGATGAACCCGACTTCCCTTCTTCGGCAGCTTCGAACGTCGATGCAAGTGCTGCTTCGACCTCAAGCTTCCGTGACGTGACTCAATCGTCCACCTCGGGCTTCGGTGACGTGACCCAGTCCGCCGACGTTGGTTTCTACCCAGACGAGGACAGCAACAAGTGGGGTAAGGATGGACTCGACTTCCCTTCTTCGGCGGCGTCGAACGTCGATGCCAGCGCCGCCTCCACATCAGGCTCCAACGACGTCATTCAGTACTCCACTGCGGCCCCCACTATCCCTGCTACTTACCCTTCTTCGGCGGCCTCGAACGTTGATGCCAGCGCTGCCTCAACCTCAAACGTCGGTGATGTGACTCAGTCGTCCAGCTCTGACGCCGACGAAATTACGCAGACTGCGGTCGACGGTGACGACGATGCCAGCAACGTCTCGATTACGGGTGCCCCATTTGCTAGCTCTAGTGGATCGAGCTCTACTGCCGCTCAAACTACTCAGCTCACTGACGCCCCGTCGGTCACGACCAGAACGCCTATTGCAGTGAGCACTAGTGGATCCAGCTCTGCTGCCGCTATCCAGTCTAATTCCACCACCGCCGCCCCAGCCACGACATCGCCAGCTTCGTCTAGCGCCGGCTTCTGCGCTAAGCCTCGCGTGCGCATCACGGACGTCGATGTCGGCGCCACCGTCGAGAACAACGAGGACGAGGCCGCTCTCAAGGTCGTGGCCATCGCCGCGTTGCCCTCGGGTGGATCCCGCATCGCCTTCCAGAGCGGTGACAGCATCATTGTGCGTGAGCTAGACGCCAACGACGAGCTGGTGAGCAGCTCGCCCACCGTTAAGGTGCCGCTCAACGACTTCGCCGACCTTCACGCCGACAAGGACGGCTTTGTGATTCTCGGCACGAGAGACGCCGAGGGTGGAGGCACCCTCAACTGCGGTAACCCGAGCAACCTCTGTGGCACCGCTCCCAACCCGGCCGTGCCCTGCTATGACATGTACATGGTTCGCTACGACGGCTCAAAGGAGTCGTGGGCCACGAAGCTCACATCGTCCAGCGCTTCACTGCCTCCATACTCGTCGTCCAAGACCGGACCGGACGTGTACATGATCTGGTGGTACGCTCACCACGGCCGCATCGCGTTCGACGGCAAGAACTGGGCCGCCTACTTCGGCGCTGCCATCTCCACGTCGGAGGGCGGCTGCATCAACATCCACCAGGGCGACCGCATGAAGGTCGTGAACCCCTCGGGCACGATCACAGCCGACTCGGACTCGTTCGACTGGGGCTGCTCGCACTCGGCGTACGAGCGCATCACGTACGACAACCGCACGGACAGCTACGCGACGATCTGCAAGACGGACAGCAACAACCGCATCATGCCGCCCAACAACTGGGACGCCACGATCTATCCCGTGGACCTTGCTGCCGCCAACCTGGGCGACATCGTGCCGGATGGCTCTGCTTCGAGCAAGAAGTACTGGGCGACCGTGAGCAATGGCGACGGCGACAACGCGGCCGTGCACCTAATCCACTTCGCCCTGGACGCCAAGGCGTCGGAGGACATCAAGCTGGGCGGCACGGACGCCAACGAGCGTGCTCCTCACCTCGCCCCTATTGGCGACGGCGGCATGCTGGCCATGTGGGAGGGCAGCTCGTCGGGCGGTGACCTGACCGAGGGCGGCGAACGCACGATCTACGCGCAGGTGCTGGACACCTCGACGGGCAAGGCCATCAGCGAGAAGGTGACAGTGGACAAGTCGGTCGTGGGCAACCGCTACCAGGCTCTGAAGACGTACTCGGACGGCAGTGTGGCGTACTTGTCGAAGGGCACGACAGACACGTCCGTGCAGGTGGTGCGTTTCTTCGGATGCTAAGCGAGAACACAGCGAGACCAAAGAAGGTCTGATGGAGCACACACCAGTGAAGTGTGTATATAGATGTATCGTTGGCCACGAAGCTTACGATGGGATGGCGTGGTCATAAAGATCTGTCTAAGCAACTTGACCGAATTGACGTGTTTACTAACAACTTTTTTGCTATTGCAAGAGAACTGAAGTATTGATGTTGTCGCTCGTCGTCGAGGCAATGTGCCAATATTTTTCTTACCGGAGATTTTTCGCTATAAGTGCCACGGCAGAAACTGCTGCAAGGGCTACGCTGTTGGGGTTTTGACATCATCGATGATCGCGTGGTTTAGACCCCTCTACACCACAAACAACAATATTCAAAGCCTCTATTCCTCAAAGCACACTACGAACCTTCACTCGTAGCTAACGTGCCCTCGCCACGTTGAGTTCGTTGCGGATCCTTTTACAATCTTCGGGTTGAGGACCTATAATACAATATTCTGCCTGAGCCTACGAAACGATATCGTACAGCCTCCGAGCACGCTCGAAAGTTGTATGTTGTGGATAACAACATACAATTCATCCAGAATTTGTTTGGACAGACGGCGGTGGTGCAGCAGCAGCATTTTCTTGCGACGCAAAACGCTCCCCGCAATGAAATCGACAAAGGATTGTTGGTCATGTGGCGTGATGCCGTTTGAAGACATACGCTGTGAAGGAACTCGGTTTGTGTTGGCTGGTGATCGTAATGAGTCTATGACGATTACGACAGTGCTGAAGTGTGGTGCTTAAAGAGCCCTCTTCAATGTACGACGTATCCAGCTGGAGTTTGCGAAATGCTTGTCGGGGAGTGACCTCGTTGGCCGCGATCCAGCCATCGCGTGCTGGTTGATGGTGCTGTAGCTGTTCGAATGATAAGAATTACCGACCTCCCTCGTCTTCATTCTGCAATTGGCTCTAGAGTTCCACTAACGCCTCATCAACACAAGCAAGTAGGATTAAAACCGGGATCGATAACCGGTGTTTAGTTGCTGGTTTCACTTATAATTTGTCTCTGCAAAGTCAGTTTACCCAGCCAGCTGCGACGGTTGTAGACTGCAACTTGTAAGCGAGTACTTGGCATACGAAGAAGGTCACGCGGTGTGATGCACTGCCACGAACTGACAATATCAAGATGCACACCAATTCTATTGCTGGTTTTTCGTCTTGGCACGAGTCGTGCCGCATGGTTGCTGATAGTTAGCAGACAAGCTACATATACACCGATGTAGCCCGCGGATAGTGGAAAATGCTTTGATGAGGGCTCTTACAGCTGCCGACACGGAATGGGTCCAGGTTTGAAGGGCCCCCTCTCCTTGATCGAACACCACAAATTGTCGATACGCCATCGATCATGAGTCAGGGCTATACTTAAGTGCTGCAGGGCTGTGCTGCAGCGACTCGTGTCTGTACGTGACATTGCTGCCGTGCGATAGAGCCACCGCTCGCCCTGCTGCTATCTGAGAACACAGGCAGGTCAATGAATTCCCGCTGTGCGATAACACAAACAACGCGATTCCTTCCCATCCCAAGTGACAGCTTGTAAAGGTGCCGTGATTGGAATAACGCTCGACAAGCTTACTGTGTGACAAACGCTAGCAAGATTATACTCGTTCGTCCGTCGTATGGCTCGGGGGCGGGTGGCGTGATTCCGAGGCCACGACGCATAAATCGGCAATAACGTGGGGTGACGTATCGCGCCGTTCCGCTCTCGTTCATTTTCCTCATCATTATCGTTCTTTCCACGATGTCGCCAAGTCGATTCCAGCGCACCTCTGCGGTGCTCCTTGCAGCTACACTAGCGGCTTCATCGTCCGCTTTCGACTTCAGCGGTGAGAATGATGTCTCGCAGACTGCAGGAACCGTAGCCCCCGGGCAAGAAACTCAAAGCTCAACACCCTTGACAGGAGCAAGTGGCTTTGAAAACTACGAGTCGCCTACGCAGTGGACATCCACGGCATCTAGCTCAGACAACGTCCCCACAATGGCACCCAGTGCACCTTCAGGTGGAACCGGCGACCAGACGTGGTCGCAACCAACAGAGTCGACGGCCTCGTCTTCTGCCTGGACCCCCAGCGAGTGGTGAATCGAGTGGGGAGCAGGGATGGGGAGCCATGAGCCTCGAGTGCAGCGGCTCAGACGAAGGTTTGTCCCCGAGACAAGCTACAGTCTCGAGTGCAGTGGTTCCGATGAGAATTTGACTCCGGAGACAAGCTACAGTCTCGAGTGCAGTGGTTCCGATGAAAATTGATGCCAGACACCGGAATCAGTCTGGAGTGCAGTGGCTCGGACAACGTAGAGGGATCGCAGGCTACGACCTGGACATCAACGGCGGCTTCTGCGAACACGGCTCCTTCGACGACCTCAAGCGGAGACCAAGGCTGGTTACAGCCTACTACCGCGACGGCTTCTTCAACAGCTTCGTCGACAGACACTGTTTCGTCGACGGCCTCTAGTGGCACTGGAGACCAGGGCTGGTCGCAGTCTGCTCAAACGCCTTCGACCGCATCTTCATCAAACACGGCCCCTCGACGGCTTCCAGTTCTCTTGGCGACCCGAACCCAACGTCCACGGCGTCCTCCTCAAACACGGCGACGTCGACGGCTTCCAGTGAGACTAGTGATCAGGGATCATCGCAGACCGCGCAAACTCCTTCGACAGCTTCATCGTCGAACACTGCGGCATCGACGACGTCAAGCGTTGCATCCAGTGGAACCGGAGCTGTTGAGCAGGGAAGCTCTGACTCGACAGCTCAAACCTCGACAAACAGTACTAGCAGTGGCGACCACGCTACATTCGGTGATATTACTTCGGCTTCTGGTGCGTGCGTTATTGGAAACCCGAACGCGTACGTCAGCTCGAAGTACATTGATTGGGTCTGGAACAACCGAATTGGCCCAAACGCCGACTTGTCCTACGACGCCAACTGGAACGTGATGACCAACAAGAACTGGATCATGGATCACATCGTAAGAAACAAGGGTGTCATGAACTACTGCGTCCGCTGGGACAGTACTGATAAGCTCACAAAGGAAGTGGCGTCTAAGTTCCAAGACATGCTAGCTCGTCAGTACGCCGCCTGGAACCACTGGCTCATCGGCTATGATTGCTGGCCGTACAACGAAATCAAGATCAACATGGTGGGCTTCGCTGTCAAGGACGCTTCCCTCCTCGACTGGACTGACGACTCGCTTGGTACGATCTACGAAGGGGACCTTGACGCTGAAGGAGTCCCGCAGTGCTCTCAGAGCTGCTACCGTTTCTACGATAACGCGGCCAACACTTGGTCCGACACGAGCGCGTGCAAGGGTGAACCGTTCGACATTTCGCTATGGCCGAAGCAAGGCCTTGAAGGTGGTTTTGGTTACGACTGGGGCCAGGAGGTGAACCTCGAGAACATGCTGCAGACCATCGACCAGGACGAGCTGGTGATCGTTGCGCACGAGATCGGACACGGTTTCGGTCTTCCGGACTTCTACGAGACCAAGGATAAGCCTGCCGAGGACTGGCCCAACTGCATCATGATGGCCGGCAGCTCGATGACCGTCACGCCCAGCGACGGCTGGATGCTGCGTCGTGTGCTGGAACACGTCAAAAGGATCGCTACGACTTCTGAGTCAGTAGCTGCAACTAGATTTCTTCATGTTTAGCGTTCGAAAGTGATCATAAACGTTTTGTCGTTTCATAAAGACAGTTCATGTCAATCAATGTTTATTCCTGCTCTAAACTTGTACTTGCTGAACAGTTGAAGCCTGAACACTGATATCTCTCCGTACCGCGGAAATGGTACCCAAATTCCTGTTGACTCAACTATTTTATTCCCATTTCAGCTCATTTTTTCTTAAAGAATATGCGGGTGCCGAGCGCTCGGCGGCTGGCAACGGCGCTCTGCGTGCTGGTTCTGGCCGGAAGGGGCGCGCGGGGGCTTCGACTGTTCTTGGCCTCTCTATTGACGCGCGTTCGCGCCCTGACAGCCGCCGGATCTGTCGCCACGCCGCCCTGGAGACTTTTTAGTGCCTTTTTGGGCGATTTGAGAGCCCAACGCGTCGGAAAAGTGCTTCTGGCGGGGGACCACTGCGTCGTGCAGGCTAAAGATGGAGTGGAGATGTACAAGTGAGTGGAGACACATCGATCCGCGGTGGTCTGATGGTTTACAGAGCTCTAGAAGTCGAGATATAGATTATTGGAATTTGGGTACTTTTCTGCTATTTTGGGGACTGACGGATAATGGGTTTGGGTATGATTTTAATATAGAGTACTGGTGCCGCCGCGGACAGAGAACACGTACATTCTGGATGCGCTGGTGCGTTCTGGAGTGGAATTCGGCTCGGTGTCTCCTTCTGCATCTAGTCGACTAGTGCCAGTGGCTTTGGCGCTACTGCCGTTTTTGTATTTGGGACTTACCTACAAGATGCTCCGGGGCATGTTTGGCACCGACGCTGGGGCTGTGGGAAAGGATGGAACCAAGAAGGCCCGCAAGCAGCAGCAGACGCAACGGATCTCCTTTGATGAGGTGGCAGGAATTGACGGGGCTCGCAAGGAGCTGGAGGAGGTGGTGGACTTTTGAGACACCCAGCGAGGTATCAGGCTATTGGTGCCAAGGTGCCCAAAGGAGTGCTGCTTTGTGGACCTTCAGGTACAGGCAAGACGCTGCTGGCTCGAGCGGTGGCTTCAGAGGCTGGAGTGGCGTTCCTGTTCTGCTCGGCCTCGGACTTTGTGGAGATGCTAGTGGGTCGAGGTGCAGCACGCGTGCGAGACCTCTTTACCCAAGCCTCGCAATATCCTCAGTGCATCATTTTCATTGACGAGATTGATGCATTGGCGAAAGCACGAGGTGGCTTCAATTCGAATGACGAGCGCGAGCAGACGCTAAACCAGTTGTTGACGGAGATGGATGGATTTGAAGGGAACGCGAATGGCGTTATCGTTATTGCGGCCACGAACCGTCCGGAGGTGCTTGACCCGGCACTTTGTCGTCCTGGACGCTTTGACCGCCATGTGTATGTGGGATTACCTGATACAAAAGGACGAGAAGCAATTCTGGAGGTGCACTGCCGCAATGTTCGACTTGATAAAGACGTTGATCTCGCCGTCGTGGCGGAGGAGTGTGGTCAGCTTGGCCAGCGGTCGGGTGCACAGCTGGCAAGTCTCGTGAATGAAGCAGCGTTGTTAGCTGTGCGCCACGGGGACACCACTGTCAAACACACGCACTTAGAGCTGGCTATGAACCGAGCTTTCGATTCACAGACGCGCAGCATTGCAGGGTCGTCATTCGAGTTTGCAATGGACGATTCGTAACTGCTCCAGGAAAGAAGGGTTTCGAAAAACTTCCGTTTATGGGGCGCCAACTTGGATCATCAATGATAGCATTGGACGATAAAGTCACCATTCAATATTCAAAACGAGTACACACACGAACGGTTTTTATTGTTAATCGAGGAAGTTGGAATGAACTTCTAACTGGGGTTCGTATAATCATACAAGCCAAAAAGGGCCATTGCAATAGGTAAAACAATCGCTTGATAGTGGGCCAGTTGAAACTGATGTAATCTCGCTCACGCTGATGTAGCGTTAGATTGCACAATGCAGTGTCAACACCATAATATGTGTGTTTGGTGGTTTTCTTGAAGTCGTAGCGACACCGTTGGTGCGCACGGTTACAGCTGCACTCTCCTCCCATTCTTGCTTTTGCATCCGAACACCAACAACAGCTTCACCCACCGCACCACTCCCGGTAGCT
>JAAVTI010000378.1:0-10514 GCA_011947335.1 Phytophthora constricta
ATGCGAATCCTGGAAAACCCTTTAAGCTATCAAGAATGCCGCCCGACAAGGAACACTCAAGGACATGCCCAGCCACCTCCTGGATAAACTCCTAGTTGGTGAGGCCAATTCTGGAAATCACTCGTTAAACTAGCGAGCCCGCTGAATAGCCGTCTATCACTCGTTAAACTAGCGAGCCCGCTGGATAGCCGTCCAGTACGTGCCGGGCCAAGGCCCCCAGAATTGTGTGTCCTAGTGTATGTCGGTCCAGAATTGAGAACCAAGAACCAATCAACCATGCATGACTACTGTGCATCAAGATCAGCTTCCTATTCTGATCTATCTTCCCTACCTGGAACAGAAAATCCTGAAACACCTAACTCATGTGAAGTCACGGAGTTCCAGTTACTACCAGGAGAAAGATATGGATGGTGGACAAATCATGATGACGGTTGTAAGCGAGGGTTGCCCTGGTACATGGTGCAGTGAACAATAGGCGAACCAGTATCCTGTTGGACTCTGGTTCATCTGTGAGTATGATTAGTCTCGACTTTGCACGTAAGTTGGGACTCGTGCCCAGGAACATCGACCAGGTTCGTGTATCTGGTCTAGGTGGTGTGCCGACTATCATTGCGCATGAAACCCAGGTCAAGATTACTCTTGGCCCCAGGGTGGTTTATGTTCTGGACTTGTTGGTGACGAATATTGGTGAAGGTATTGAAGTGTTGCTTGAAATGAATTTCATGTACGCCGCGGGAGTACGACTTGCAGTTCGAGAAGGCTTGGTGATGCTACCTGACGAAGAAACTATTGTCTTGAAGCAAAGTCATGTACCAGGTTATGCAGGCGTGGATTTACCGGTCCTGGCCCAGGAGAGCCTGTACCTGTATCCTGGTCAAGGTGCAGTGGTTCGGATTAAGTATGGACAAACCAACCCTCAACGAAAGGTTGTCTGGGCTGGACGAGGTGACCGCTGGGTGACGAAGATTGTGTATGCCGCTAAATCCTGGCCCGTCGCGGTTAAAGTGGTGAATGTCTCAGACAAGAAGTTGTGGGTTGACACCAGAACTCCGCCGACCAGGATTGGTTGAATACGGCTTCTTCCCCAGGGCAGGACGCTTTGTCCGACCTGGAACACCTCGGTACCAGGAGTGGCAGCAGCTCATCTATGAGAACACAGTATTGAACCAGGATAGAGTGCGTGCCGACAAACTGTCTCAGGACCTCCAAAGACCTGAACCACCGTGTGTCGAACGCCCGAACTATGCGTGGCCGATCAAGATCATGTTACTCAGAGTCCCTGGAGTTATCGAAGAAATAATTGCTATGGTCATTCCGCCACCCAAGAAGGTGCGATTCAATGTCGAACATACACTGACAGAAACCCAGGAACAAGTGATCCAGTGTGTAGATGTTTCAGATGCAGGAACACAGACCAACCCGATTCTTGTTCGAGATGCCGAAGTGTGTGATGTCGGCGTGGATACCATGGACTTGAATGAAGAGACAGGGGCGATGTTCGTAGACGCGCTAGATGAGATGGTTGACGATCCTGGACCAGGAGACAGTGTGAGACCAGAAATGGAGGTGCACCAGCTTGATGAAGAAAGTATTGATGTATGTTACCTGGATTTGCCGAATTCGGTTCTCCCCAGTATTGGTGCAGGCATCACTCCAAGAGAACACCTGGACCATGTTGCGGAACCTTTGATCCCTGCCAAAGGGCGAGTCAGGCCATCTCCGCCGATTACTCTGAAGATGTTGGAGACTGACTATCATGGTTTCGTCATGAGTTTTGATGGAGCTGCCAAGACCTCGACACGTCAAGGGAGTTGCGGTTGCATACTGTGGAGGATACCTGGATGGGAAGTTTTAAAGGCGAAAACGTATGTCCTTGAAGATGTGACTGTGTACGATGCTGAATATCACGGGATGTTCAAAGGGATGGAGTTGGCCCTGGAACGTGATGTCCAGGACCTGGTCGTGGTTGGGGGTTCATGGATTGCCATTCAACAGGCCCAGGATTTCATAAATTGCAAACCCAACCTGCAACGTAGACTGGTTGAGGTCGAAGCGCTAAAATCCATGTTCAAGTCGCTCCGGCTGGTACATGTGAAGCGAGACTATAACCAGGCTGCGGATTATCTGGCGCCTAAAACACTTGTTTTGGGTAAGTCATAAGAGGTTGAAGACGATGACGTGAAGATCCACCTGAAACATGTGTCCAGGATCAGAGAAATTCTTATCAAACCCAAGTCTGAGGATGAAGAACGCAGTACGTCGAAGACGGAACCAGTGGAAGAAGCTGCTTATATGGCCCAGGACACCAACGATATGGCCGCTGTCACTCAAAGTCAGCCCAGAAATAGTAACGCTGAACCAAGACTGGTGACACCTGAAACACTGCGTGCAGATATCGTGCACTACGTACATGAGGATTGTCAGGGCGGTCATCAAGCCATAACTCGGACGTATGAACGACTTCGTCGTAAAAACTACTGGCCTGGACTGTACGCTGCTGTGGAGAATGTGTCAGGTTCCGAGTGATGCAGACTGGTAATGACCGCCCTGAGGATTAGTCCCCAAGTGAATGCGGATGTTTTGGACACATTGGTGCTCAAGATGCCCGTCCCGGGCCCTTAAAGCCCGGGTGGAAGTACCAGGGTGACGAAAGTTATCCAGGTCCTTATCCACAAAGGCATGACCTGAACCATGAAGCGACAACGGTGAACATGGAACATGAGAACCAGAAACAAGTGAAATTGAGATAGGTAGAGCGGTTACACCTGGGGCACCAGTTATGTGGGTAGTGGTGTCATGTCGCGCTCCTTGAGCCATTTCATGCTTGAGACCAGGAAGTCCAGCGACGTTGTACCTTGACCCTGGTTTGCTAGGTCGTCGCTGCCACCTGAAACATTTGTGCCATCATCCTTTCGAGATCATTACTAGGTTTATCAGGGTCCACCACGCTACCGTCATGTTCAGTGTCCGACTTACGACTGACGGGCGTCTTGACTTCAGAAGTGCTGACTGACGGGCCAGACTTCCGGTCACCTTGGACAGTCTTTCGTATTTCATTAGTGTATCACCCGAGATGACTTGCGAAGAAACGCCCGCGGGAATGTCGTCCATCATCGTGCGCTCTTGTTCACTTGGACCTGGACTGCACATGATTTGGGAGATTGAGATATGAGTGCGGCGAGGCAGCGGTGCAGCTGTAGTTCGTTTGGCCTGCTTGGAAAGTCAATTGGTCTTCGGAAAGGGCGGGTGATGGGACACGCCGTGTGCGACAGAGCGCGAAAAGAAAATAGCCGTGGAAGCCGACCAGAAACATCGATGTTCCGTTTGGTTTTGCTCGATCGTCGGCTGGTCCGCTGGTCACCAAACGTCTGAACATGATACAGTTACCTCGATTGAAGACAAGTTCCTCTCTGACTGTATCGTGCTCAGAGGGGCGGTTGACACGAAGAGATTTGGGATATTTCCCTGTCCCAACTGGTCGGGCATAATCGGCCTGTGATTGGTGGAGCCAAAATTTAGTGGGTGTGTACCCATGAATCAGGAAAGGAAATGAAAGTGATGGCTCGTGAGGAGTCGCCTTCCCCTGAAGCATCAACTACCAGAGTATTGTCCAAGATACCAAAGTCAACTGTACCAGGTCGCATGTTTCAAGTCAACTGTACCAGGTCGCATGTTCCAAGTCAACTGTACCAGATCGGATGTTTCAAGGCAAGCGCATCAGGCCATATGTTTCAAGTCAACTGTACCAGGACGGATGTTTGAAGTCGAGTGTATCAGGTCATATGTTTCAAGTCAACTGTACCAAGGACGTCAACTACCAGGAACATGGTCCCTGGGAAGGGTCGCCAGGAATCTTTTCATGATTTGCCTGAAAAGGCATGACATCCGAAGAGACGCAAGGTTGCCGATCCCCGGCGAACACGAAATCCAAGGAAACGCAAGGTTGCTGAGCCTCTGCGTTGGACCCCATACTGAAATCAAGTCAAACTCAGCGAAATGTTTGTGTACCCACCACCAGATAGCATAAGTTTATATTCAATCAGAGTCTGTTTTTCCCTCAAGCGCGCAAGTGGCCTGGATAAGTGTGCCTGACGTTAAGAACGCAAGATACCCGGGTTAATTGCAAGCAGTAAGAGGCACGCCGGCTAAGGACTAGTCGTCGTTGGGGCTCCGCTCTCTCAAGTCCAAATTACGTGGGGACCAGGGGCGGTGTTCCTGGGGTGAACCACGTATTTCATATCCTAGTTGGCTCACATTGTCTAGGCTGGTGTGCCATTTCATATTACAGATTTGGGCGACTGTCTGTAGTCGTTGCCCAGGATCATTGCGATCGACGGACTGCTGTGCGAAGGGACTGTACCAGGTTGTGACTCGAAAAGTTCCCCTGCTTCAAAGGGGTGATGCGCGTATTAAATACGTCTGAGCGCCTAGGGACATTTGCCGAGCGCCCTAGGACCGAACGCTCAATTGCGCTTGGCACTTTCTGCCCGTGTCTCTGGGCATTGAACAAACAATAAGAGACTTGCAAATCGTTTTATTTGATTTTATATTTGGTTGGTGGTTATTAATCTTCCCTGACACAGGTAACCCAGGAAAGGGGTGTCAGCACTAAGCTCACTCGTATATTCTCACCGAACTAACCTGGAACAGGTGGGTGGAAGCCGCGAAGGTAAACGAACCTCAAGGGGATTGACACAAGGAGCACACGCCACCCTGGAACAACTGTTCCAGGGGTACTTCTGAGAGTCAGCTTTTGCATCGTCCCCGACTTTGGATCAGAAGGACACCTGCACTTTACAACCTAGGGCGATAAAGGTTTCACCGCTTCGCCTCAGCTGGTGCGCGTGCCCGGATTCGAAGTGCTTTGGATTTCACCGTTCAAGGTTCTAAGTAAGTAAATTTATTGTGAGGTGCTGATATAATTTCCCACGTTGCTTATGGCGGGGAAGAAGAAAACAGCGCTACTAAGGCTGTGGCTGGCGATGTACCAAGACGGTCGCATCGTCAGCAGGGGTTGACGCCGGAGAACATGGGCCTACTGGTCCAGGGGAAGCGGCGCACCAAGAAGGATGCCGGGAAGGCATCGGCTCAGGATCAACCTGCTCCAAGACCAGATGCCCAGGACGCGCCGGAGGCGATGTCCCAGGGTGACAAGTCTACGAGCCCTGGTCCAGGACCTGAACCATCTCGTGTCCAGGATCAGAGTGTCCCCGATGCTCTGGTACAGGCGTCGTCAGTGGGCACCGATATGGTTGAGTCCCCGGCGACGGGAGTCCAATATTTTGCGTCGCTGGTTCAAGTGGAGGAGAAGTCGCCAATGACGACCTTGGTTGTCACTCCAAGTGGTGCTTCGTCTGATGTTCAAGGTTCGCCTGATGTTCGAGGTCAACGAGCGTTAATGGTCGTGGATCCGGATTCAGCGCATGTGTCAAGAGCTGTTGTACCAGCGCCGTCGTCGTCGATAGTCCCGGGACCTGAGACAGGAGTGTCGCCATTAGGCGGGATCTCTGAATCAGGTCTTGCCACCCCTGGTACAGGGGAGACCCGGTTGACAATCGACTGGATGGGGCGCAGGTGTCGCAGTATATGTTGGAGCAGATGGGACGCTGGAGCCAAGTCGCGGCAGGACGCGTGTGCCCCCGAATGTCATTTATGACTGGCCGCATCCTCGACCGAACCTCAGTTCCTGGTTTGCCGCTGCTCTGACAATAAGTGGGTATTTGGCGGCGAAAATGATGCTGCCAAGCCAACAAGCTGCCTGGATTTCTGAATTGCGGCCAAGAAGGCACTTCATGACGGCTGCTCAAGATGTGACACCAGTCATGGTGCCACCCAGAAGGTTCCCCCAATGCATGCGTGACCCTGTTCCAGACCCTACTGTTCGAGGCTGGGTTCGAGTTCCATAATATCATCCCGGTGTGGTTCAGGACGCGTGCGTCCAGGATCAGTGCCGACGTGATACATTTGGCGATGGAAGAATTCCAAGAATATATATCTGTGGAGCTGATCGAGTGGCGAGAAGCGACCACGAACATCCCGTTCCGGA
Source organism: Phytophthora constricta (assembly GCA_011947335.1). Classification (NCBI taxonomy): domain Eukaryota; phylum Oomycota; class Peronosporomycetes; order Peronosporales; family Peronosporaceae; genus Phytophthora; species Phytophthora constricta. The sequence goes on from JAAVTI010000378.1 coordinate 6,047, forward strand.
CGATTTCAGTCCTTGAAGCAGTACCTGCGAGTCAATAACCTGGACCAGGTGCCGACATGAACGAGGGTGAACCTGAAGCTGGTGATATTCTGATGTCGGACCACGAGGTGGACTTACTTAGTCACTTATTTGTGCGGACGCTCCGTATCACGTGGATTCGCCCAAGAAGCGTGACTGGGTCTTCAGTTGGTGAACCTGAGCCGAAGCGTATACAACTTGCTCGACCTCAGACATCGACTCCCTCGTTGGCCTCGTTACCTAAGTACCCGCTGTCCTCAGAAATGCCTTCTCGAATCGTGTCCTCTCAGGATCATGTGAGCTCGGACATTGCGACGGGTGAATATTCTGATACGATTCCGAGTCTGGTAGGACCATCTGGAACATCCGGCGAGTCCACTGGTTCAGGTACTCAGATGTCCATGAACACCTCATCGGATTCCTCGTTGATGTCTCTGGGGCGGAGTGCGGCATCGCACATGCCCAGGAGCGGGATGGCGTTTTTGATGCGTGGGTCTGCTGGAGGCTTCGGAGGTGGAGATACCGATGGATGCTTTACGATCATTCGTCGGCCGGCTGAGGTGCCTTGCCTGTGGGTCAAGACGACCAAGACATGGATGACTCTGACCTGGGTCATGGTGTGGTCCAGGACCAACGAACCAGGACGCAAGCTCTCGAACTTCCCGACTTAGAAACCTTCTTGAATCCTCCAGACTGAGATGTATCAGGCGCGGACGCATCTGAACCATGCACACTGTACCTGGGTAATGAGCTGTCCGCATTTTTGGGTGTAGCTTCAAACTTACCGAAGACGATGGCTGCTCAGCCTTCACAGGCTGGGCAGGATTAGTCGCCACCGACAAACCTGGGCCATGACCCTGAAGAGTCGCTCGCAACTGATCACCCTGGATTCCGCTCCCATACTTAGTGTTCAACGCACCAGCAGTCCAAGACATCACACCTGGGGCTGGAACGCCACCTGAGGGGGAACCCTCTCAGGGACAGACGCCTCACTAGCCATCATCACCTGAGTCGGTGTCTGAGATACTGGACCAGGGACAAACGGTGAAGCTTTAGCATCCAGAGTCTTGGACGACATCGACTTGAGTTCCTGGATCTCCTGACCTAGGGACTTCTGCGCATCCAGGGCTGCCTGTCGTTCTTGAGTACGTAATAATTCCAAGCCCTGAACCTTCTTTTCATAAGCTGACAACCGCGCGTTCACTCCAGTCTCAGTTGAGCTTGTACCTCGACTTCTCGCTAGTTCCAACGTTCTTCCTGCATCGCGAAATTCTGCGACTACTCTTGGCGCAGTGCCTCTAAGACATTTGCATCCTGGAACATTTCGGACCCTGGTACTTCCTGTTTCGGGATCGACGACTTGTTCTCCTGGAGCATACGCCTCTCGGCTTCTTGAGCACGACGTTCCGCGTCCAAGCGCACCTGTTCCAGGTGCGCCGCATGTTCCAGGGCACTCTAAATTCGCTGTTCGACCTCTTGACGTTCCTTCTCACGGACGTGACGCTCATGTTCTTGAGCCAGACGTTGCTGTTCCTGGGCGCGAAGCATTTCTTGTTGACGCTGCTCCAGGCGCTCTTCCATCATGTCCCAAGCCGCCTGTTGCCCACACATCATAGTGTGTTGTCGACTTAGGGACTCTTGTTGTTGACGGAGGGCATTGAGCGCCACTTGAGCTGCACCTGAACCAGTCGATACTCCTGATCCTGAATGTCTTGACCTGGATGAGCGCCCTGAAACAGAAGTTCGTCGTGACCGGGACGAGTGTGTCGAAGAACGAGGACCGCCCCTCGGGACACTGGCATCAGCCTCTGGATCATAACTCCCTGTATTCAGGGTACTCCTTGGTACGGGCCTTGGAACAGCGCCCCTAGTCGCGCAAGTTCCAGGAAGAGTTCGTCCAAAAGAGGCAAACGTCGGGAGACCGACTCGTCAGGACCTGATTCGGACCCTGATTCAAGTGACTCAGATGACTCTGAGTCTGACTCAGGTTCAAATAGTGACTCTAGTCTTGACTATAGTCCCAAGACAGTTTCGTCATCAGTGTCCCAGGATGGCTCGACGGTGTTCACATACAAGCCTTATATCGCTTATAATGCCCTGAAGCAGTTCAACCGTGACGTGCCTGTGGAAGACCGGGTTGCCTGGTGGGAACGATTTGTGGACCTGACGCGCCAAGGCGCATGGGAAGACAGTCAGAAGATCCGTCAACTCCGACACAATTGGCCAGCGCTATCTGAAAAGTTCAGGCGCGCCTACTGTCGGACACCTGGATCATATGCTGAGAGGTATTATACCTCAGGATGCAGAATGGAGAATCATCTCTGGACTTCTTCTATCGACTGAATCGGGCTGCTGTGAAGGCAGATATCGCCTACCTGGCGCCGTCCAAGAAACGTGGAGCCCATGTAAGACGATTCATCAAGAAGCTCAAGAACACTAGACTTAAGACATCGCTTCTGGCCATGACGTTCAAGAACATCGACGACCTAGAACAGGCGCTCAAGAGGGACAAGGCTGTGTGGACTGCAGATACACATGTTCCATGTTCACAGAGATGTGACCCAAGTGCTGATAATTTCCCGAGCCAAGGACGACTTAAATCTGACCGACCTGGTACAGGTAGTCAATCTGTTCCAGGTAACAAGTCTTTGACCCATGGTCAGAACATCGTTGATGAAGTGTATCGGTTCATGGAGAGTGCAGGCTGGCGTTGGCCACCTGGAGCATATGCTCCAGGGAAGTACCAGGCACTAAGTCCAAGACATCATATGTAGTACTGTGAGAAGTGTCGTCGCTGGGGGTCGCATACTGAAGCAAATTGTTGGAGTAACCTGATTTGCGACCGTTGTCACCGACGTGGGCACCCTACCAATAGGTGCATGGTGTCCCCATGTTCCATGTGCGGACATTTCCACGACCATGGTGAATGCGAATCCTGGAAAACCCTTTAAGCTATCAAGAATGCCGCCCGACAAGGAACACTCAAGGACATGCCCAGCCACCTCCTGGATAAACTCCTAGTTGGTGAGGCCAATTCTGGAAATCACTCGTTAAACTAGCGAGCCCGCTGAATAGCCGTCTATCACTCGTTAAACTAGCGAGCCCGCTGGATAGCCGTCCAGTACGTGCCGGGCCAAGGCCCCCAGAATTGTGTGTCCTAGTGTATGTCGGTCCAGAATTGAGAACCAAGAACCAATCAACCATGCATGACTACTGTGCATCAAGATCAGCTTCCCTATTCTGATCTATCTTCCCTACCTGGAACAGAAGATCCTGAAACACCTAACTCATGTGAAGTCACGGAGTTCCAGTTACTACCAGGAGAAAGATATGGATGGTGGACAAATCATGATGACGGTTGTAAGCGAGGGGTTGCCCTGGTACATGGTGCAGTGAACAATAGGCGAACCAGTATCCTGTTGGACTCTGGTTCATCTGTGAGTATGATTAGTCTCGACTTTGCACGTAAGTTGGGACTCGTGCCCAGGAACATCGACCAGGTTCGTGTATCTGGTCTAGGTGGTGTGCCGACTATCATTGCGCATGAAACCCAGGTCAAGATTACTCTTGGCCCCAGGGTGGTTTATGTTCTGGACTTGTTGGTGACGAATATTGGTGAAGGTATTGAAGTGTTGCTTGAAATGAATTTCATGTACGCCGCGGGAGTACGACTTGCAGTTCGAGAAGGCTTGGTGATGCTACCTGACGAAGAAACTATTGTCTTGAAGCAAAGTCATGTACCAGGTTATGCAGGCGTGGATTTACCGGTCCTGGCCCAGGAGAGCCTGTACCTGTATCCTGGTCAAGGTGCAGTGGTTCGGATTAAGTATGGACAAACCAACCCTCAACGAAAGGTTGTCTGGGCTGGACGAGGTCACCGCTGGGTGACGAAGATTGTGTATGCCGCTAAATCCTGGCCCGTCGCGGTTAAAGTGGTGAATGTCTCAGACAAGAAGTTGTGGGTTGACACCAGAACTCCGCCGACCAGGATTGGTTGAATACGGCTTCTTCCCAGGGCAGGACGCTTTGTCCGACCTGGAACACCTCGGTACCAGGAGTGGCAGCAGCTCATCTATGAGAACACAGTATTGAACCAGGATAGAGTGCGTGCCGACAAACTGTCTCAGGACCTCCAAAGACCTGAACCACCGTGTGTCGAACGCCCGAACTATGCGTGGCCGATCAAGATCATGTTACTCAGAGTCCCTGGAGTTATCGAAGAAATAATTGCTATGGTCATTCCGCCACCCAAGAAGGTGCGATTCAATGTCGAACATACACTGACAGAAACCCAGGAACAAGTGATCCAGTGTGTGGATGTTTCAGATGCAGGAACACAGACCAACCCGATTCTTGTTCGAGATGCCGAAGTGTGTGATGTCGGCGTGGATACCATGGACTTGAATGAAGAGACAGGGGCGATGTTCGTAGACGCTAGATGAGATGGTTG
>JAAVTI010000379.1:0-60081 GCA_011947335.1 Phytophthora constricta
GCAAATGCTCGATCACATCGACAATGCCTTGCTCAGGCACTGGGCTGTACCGAAAATCGGCTCGTCGGCGATCCGGCGGTAGTTCGGGACGTTTGTGGTTAATTCGAATGGGATTCGCGCAATGCCGAAGAAGTGATCCATCTTCAGCACGCAGTTGACCAGAACCTTATCCGACTTGTAGCGCACACCACCCAGGTCGTCTAACAACCGGAACAGATTCGGGTGCTGCTGGAGCCACTTCGAGAACGATGGATGCGACGAAGTAGTAGTGTGTTCCTCAGTGGCCTCTGATGCAGGTTCTTCCCTAGCGTGCTCCAACTGAGGTTTGTGCGTCTCGATCATGTACTCGCCAAAAACGATGAGATAGAAGTACCTTTCAAGAAGCTCATCGCGTGGTGCAGATAGTACGATCGTTTGGCAGGCTTGGCCTCGGCGTTGGACAAGTCGTGATACTCATGAATGACTGCTCGAATGTTGCAAATAGATGCGCACTCGTCAATGGCCGTGTCCACCCACCGTTTAGCCTCATTGCCATGCTTCAGACGCTTCTGGACTTCGCGGATAACAGCGAAGTTACCGGATTTGCTTTGATTATCACTTTCGTCGCCAGTTGATAATACAGTTGACATCAACGTATCGACAGCTAATGTATGACGCTGACAAATTAACCTCCCGATCACCATCGCTGTTGTTGTCCGGCGCTTCCCCATTTGACAGTTAAAAACATAAGCTGTTCCTTCCCCTCCAGTAGCATCCACGAGGTTCATAAGCATTTCAACGTCAGCGTGTTCCGGGGCATTCTCCCGCTCAATAGGGATTCGGCGGTACACCACACTTTGAATGCTGTCGGTGTATTTAGCCACGTCAGCACTTTCATAGAGTTCCGGCAGCGTCAACACATGGTCGGGCTCTGCAGTGCCTACAACCAACTCATTTTCTCTCAGGGCCACCTCATTCCAGTACTCAAACCGGTGGTTTGCCAACCTTAATTCTTCCTGAAGGCTAGCTTTGAGGGACGACTCCAGGACTTGAATTTTGTGGCCCGTGTTGCCAGAGACTAAATCGTTTTCATTGAGCATTGCGCTTCGCTTCGCCGTGAATGGCCGACCATTCACATAAATCACCGCTTCCTACAGGACAAACAACAAATACGTAGCTTATGAATCAACCCATAAAATCCTGGCACACGACGACACATATTACTTTCTCACCTCTCTCAAATTCACCCAGACCACTTTGGAGTACCCATCCGCCGCCACTCGACTCAAAATCATCTGGATACCTTCCTACTCATGCAATAGTACCAGAGTCAATCACACCTCCCCAAAAATCCCATCATCCTCACTTCCGTACCAAAGACGGCTGCGCCGTTCCGTACAACGGCGTGCCCTCCAACCTCCTAAAATTCGGCGCTACGCCAGCAACCCCCAACAAACTCAGGAATCAGTCAAATACACACTAAACATCTCTAAAAGCTCATCCACACCTTTCTCGCCATCGGGCGTGGCCAGCACATGGCAGTTCGGGAACCGGTCCGTCTTCAGCACGTACTTCTTCAACACTTTCGTGCCCTGAACCAGCGCGCTGTGCTGTCTCTGCAGCGTCTGGCGCTCACTTTTGCCTCGCACGAGGGCCTGGATCCTCACGGCCGCCTCGCTCTGCTGTCTGCCCAGCGTGACGTGACGCCGACCCGTCACCAATTGCTGCAGCCTCGTGGCCGCGTCGTTCAGATACGTCTGCGGCTTCCTGTCCGTCTCTTTGCTGCTGCTCCGGCGCGTCGACGACGGCGAGCGCGTCACCAGCGCTTGTAGCTTGGCCGCCAGGTAGCTGCGGGGTCCTAACGCGACTGGCGACAGGTCGGAGCTGGAGCTGCTGGGGCTGCTCTTGGAGTCGCGGAGGTCGCGCGTTTGCTGCAGGAAGAACGAGCGCACGGGCGCCAGGAGCTGCTGCAGATGAGCCTGCGGGTCGGTCGCTGTCTGGACGTCCGCTGCGTGCGCGCAGATGTCGCTCAGCAGCGCGTCCAGCTCGTCCAGCTCGTTCATCGGGCTCGATTGCTACAGTCGTGTACTGGGAATTGCGACTGTGACGTGGTCGCTTGACGGGGTTTTACAGACTCGACCTGATTTTTAGCACGTTTTTTACCGGATAGTGGGGACTTTTGAGGTTGTTGAAGGTTCGTCAGAGCATCCCGGTGATCTGAGTCTGGATGAATACAAGGCCGTGCGTTCGCCCGGGAGAGCTCTGAAATTTGGCTCTTCGGGTGATCTCGCGTTTGAGAGTTCTTCTGTATTGTTGAGAATTATATAAATCGATGTACTCGCCACGATGTGCTCGCCCGTGCCGAAGGAGCGAAGGCGTTGTTGTGGCTACAACTTTTCTTGCATTGACTGAGACGACAGTTTGAAAGTAAGAGGCTTCGTATTGACATTGTCGGCTCTCCCCAGCTTCATGTAGAAGCGCAAGAAAGACCGCGTTTTCATTGTGTGTACACGTCTTACTTATTTCATTTTGCACATTTTCATCTTGTTCGTGGTTTGTACATGAATGTCCGTCGGGCAGGTTTTTTTACCATTAGTTTGCCGAGTCCATTACAGAGACCACCGGTTATAGTGTGGCCGGGTATAAGAGCATTTCGCGTATTAGAGCGCCAAGTCAGATCCCCAATTGCTAGCATAGTTAAAATCAAGTCACATCTGTTCTAAAAGCAATTTTTTGTAAGAGGGTTGGCGACACGTGGCTCACAACAAGTTCCGACATCAAGCACAACAATGGTGGCATCGCGCGAGCTTCTTACTATCTACGAGAAAAACGAGCTCCGTCGCTACCACCGAGCAAACCCAAAGTGTAAGCACGTTGCCCTCAAGCAGTGGGTGTTAGGACGCTTTGGCAAGAGTATTGGCGTGTCGACGGTGGGGAAGATCGTAAAGCAGCCTCTCGATGACACAGCTAACGGCAACCGAAAGAAGAACGGCAAGCCCAGTCATGCATCCATTGAGCCAGCGCTTTTATCGTTCGTCCACGATAAAGAGTCTCAGGGTCTTCTCTCCGACGAAGTTCTGCAAGCGAAGGCTAACGAGCTGGTCGGTGAAGAGACCATCACTCTCTCGTGGATCCAGAGATTTAAGGCCGCCATGGAGTGAATCTTCACCAAATGCATGGTGAGGCAGGTTCCGTCGACACCGCCGACCTGGGGCAGCAGCGGGCAGCTTTGATGGATCTGCTGGATCAGTACAATCCACAGGACGTCTTCAACATGGACGAAACAGCACTTTTCTACCGCATGCTTCCTAGTCAAACTTTGGCTACCCGGAAAATTGCTGGTAAAAAGAAGGACAAGGCCCGAATTAGCATTGGTTTATGCAGCAATCTGACCGGGACGGAAAAATTGGAACCGATTGTGATTAATCGAGCCGCTCGGCCGCGGTGTTTTCGTGGCGTGGATATAGGAGCTATCCCAATGAAATATTTTTTCAACCAGAAGGCGTGGATGACAACAAAGCTGTTATTGGAGTGGGTTCGAGCGCTTAGTTTGAAGTTGCACGGACGAAACATTATTTTACTTGTGGATAATGATCCAGGTCACGTCGATATTAGCTTGGCAAACGTTCGGATTCATTTCTTACCCAATAATACTACCTCCCACTTGCAACCTATGGACGCTGGAATTGTTCGTAATTTTAAGCTCAAGTACAAGAAGTTATTTGTGCGGTGGGCTGTCGAGCAAAATGGCCCACTAAAACGGCTGGACCTGCTGACGGCTATAAAATTTGTGGTGGATGCCTGGGATGCAGTGGCCCAGGCTACAATCTGCCATTGCTGGAGGCACACCAGGATTGCCTCGGGAAGTATGAGTGCCATGGTGGAGCAGGACAGTGAGCCGAACGCGGGTGGAGATTTGAATGATCTAGAACTACTAATTTCTCGACTGCATCTGGAGGATGCGATGAGTGCGGAGAGTTATCTCAGAATAGAGGAAGAAGACGATGACAACTCAGAAGACATTACTACTTGCGAGGAAGAGAGCATTGAAGCATCTAGTGACAGCGGGGTCGACGAAGAAAAGCTGCTCTCTCATAGTGAAGCATTGGCTGCAGCTCAAAAGCTGCATGTTTACATGTTTGCTTATGGCAATCGAAGCGCCACCGTCCAGCAAGTAGTTGATGTCAGCAGGAGAATAACGATCGCCGCCAAGTGCCAAGCTCGAATCACTGCCTACTTCAATGAGGAATAGTAGGTCTGATATGAATTAAAACAGGTTTTTCTTATATCTGCGTGAAATCTATAAGAGAGTTACCAGACGGCCTGCCCCAACATGCCCACTATAACCGGTGGTCTCTGTACTACATTACTACTAATCTAATTCAGTATTTAGGATAGGTTCGATTGCTATTCCACTGTAGCTGTAGTAACCAATGGTCTGCGCAAGCCCCATATATTAATGCTCAGTACTGTTGAAGTCCCAACCAGTTTTTACAATTGTCCCACTTCTTTCACGTTGTTTCCCTACATTTCATAGTTTCGTTTCGTTTTGCAGTGAGGTGTATTACAGTTAGAATACCCGGCCAGCAGATGTGTACTTACCATCTGCTGGGAATTTATGGCGCGGAGTAGCTTCCGGCTTCCGGCTACTCCGCGCCATAAATTCCCAGCACTCTCCCCAGTGAGCTTAAACTCTTCCTTCAGCAGCTACTAACAACAAAAAGCACACGATCAATCTCAAGGATATAGTGACGGGAAAGAGTGTCACCCAAGTCAACTCTCGCAGGAGCTAGGTTGTTGGAATTAACTCAATCTGTACAAGCAAAACCCCATGAATGTCGTGTCAACTATTTTTATTGCTTGTAAACTACGCTTGAATATCGCTGGAGCACGCCACAGGTAACATTCACCTGGGTGGCTCGCTTTGCGAAGGACATAAAAGAATAAAGAGCTTTGTTACCGGCGATGTGCGAGTGCTGTCAGAGTTTATAGACTGAAGTTGCTTGATTGGAGGAACCAGACCAACTTGGATAATTACGCTGGGCTTTCACAAGTTCTTGGACATTATATTTTCTTGGAGCACGATTGTGAGCTATTTGCTTGTATGCGAGTTTTGGAGTTACGACTTAGTATGGATTGTGAGCGAAAAGTCGAACTCCTGTGAAACTCTGAAATAAATTTCAGAGAAATACACAGGCCTCTAATTGAGGGAAATTGGGGTCATTTCAGTCAGTAACCCTTTAGTTTAAGATGGTAGGTATTCCCCGGTCGTCACGAGAATCTAACCAGGCGTTTGTGTCGGAAGTTGGTAGAGGCTGAAGTAGACTTGCTCTTGTGAATGTAAAATATGAAGTGTATTTCCCGTTAGACCTGCAAGCTCTGCTACGAGCTCTGCTTCTACGCTCGCGTCCTCACAGTCTCATAAGCTATTCCTAGATCAACGCTCAGGCTCCAATGACGTGCGAGTCAACGGACAGTGCAGCACCCCAGCTGCACTTCCGACACTCCTTCCTCGCACCACTGGAGTAATGTATCCAAAGCGACTAAAAATAATCGTTAGTCAGCTGATTTGTCTGTCTCGTGTTCGTCATGACTCATCAACGCGCATATCTTCCGCAGCGACGCCAGTCGAGGTGCAGGGAAAGCTTTGGTAAGTAAATCGGCGGCCGTGACCTCGGTATTCAGATAGCTCGGCTTGAGCACTCCCCTTTTGGCGTAGTCCTTCGTGAACTTGAGCTTAATATCGATGTGCTTCGCCCTTGTCGAACTTTCCTCGTTTTCAATTTGTCGAATCGCTGCTTGGTTGTCCATGTGCATCGTCATCGGGACACTGACCTCTAGACTGAGTTCTCCAAAAGCTCTCGTATTCCGAGAAGTTCCTGGGCTGCATGTGCTCCCGCTACGAATTCTGCTTCCATCGTTTATGAAGCGACGGCTGTCTGCTTTTTGCAGATCCATCCGATCACCATGCCGTTGACTCTGAAGAGTGCACCGCTTACCGACTTGCGGTCCTGTTTATCTCCAGCAAAGTCAGCATCGCTGAATCTTTCTAGCTGCAGACCGCTGGTGTTGATCACAGGATCTCCTTCCAACTAATGTTTAAGATGCTTGGAGCCCTTGAGATATCGCATGATGCGTTTTGCCAAACGCCAGTCACTTTGTCTCGGAGCATGTGCATGACGAGTTGCTTTGTGCACGGCATATACAATGTCGGGCCGTGTGCATCGAGCAAGCCACAACAAAGAACCAACTACAGATTGAAAGCCTTTGGCGCTTGGAACACCAGAAGCGGGTTTTCCGGCAAAAGAAAGTCATCATCACCTGCGTCTTCATGGTTCAGTTCAGTTGGAGTAGACATACCATGGGCATCTTGGAGCCCTTCCTTTGCTAGCAGTTCGTCGATCGTTGCCTCCTGATCAATTTCGTAGCCGTATTCAGCAGTGAAATTTACTCGCATTCCCATGAACATGTTGACACGGCCTAGGTCTTTGACTTGGAGTTCAGCGAGCAGCGCAAACACATCGTCAACACGAGGTTCGTCAGTTGCAGTGATCAAGAGATCATCTACGTAGACGCCGATCACGGTCATCCCGGCGGCATCTGCCTTGAAATACAAGCAGGTATCGGTCACGCACTGCGCAAATCCAGCTTTAACCAACTTGCTGTGCAAATGCTGGTTCCAAAGTCTGCCAGCCTGCTTCAAACCATAAAGACTTTGCTTCAGCCGCAGTAAAACTTGCTTTCTGCTGGTGACACCCAGCTTGCTTAGTTCATCGTCACTTATTTCCATTCCTTCAGGCACAACGAAGTAAATCTCCAAATTGTCCTCGGTTTTGGCCTTTACATAGGCGTTTGGCACGTCTCCATGTCTAGCTGGAACTCCCCAAATGCGTGAGAGCACTAGGACAATTCTGCTAGTTGTCATATCCATGACAGCGGCGAATGCGAACATATAACTTTCACCGTACTCTTGCTCATTACCGCAGGCTACTGCACGTGCTTTACGGCGATCCAAATTTCCTGCAGCGTCGGTTTTAGTCTTGTACACCCACTTCGTGTGGAGAGGGCGCATGTCCTTCGTCCTGGCGACGATTTTCCATGTATCGTTCTCTTCGAGAGAGTCCAGCTCCAGGTTCATGGCTGCCAACCATTCTTCGCGATGTTCGCTCTGCATGGCTTCACGATAATTTTTGGGTCTACGTTGTGAATAACGCTGACGATCTCCTGGCACGACGACTTCCTCCCCGAAACGAGTTCGCATGGCATGCTCGGATTGCTCCTTCGTCGATGCCGTTTGTTGGGTGGCAGACTTACTTTTGCGACCCCGCCGTCCCAAATCGCTGTTTGGCAGCACGAGATGGAGATCAATCGGGGTCACCGTCGGTTCAGCGGACGTGTTAACTGTACCAGGCGTGTTGAGTACTGACGTGCTCTCGCTTTCAGGCGAAATGATGTCGTGCATGCGAGTTAGTTGTGCGTTTGATGCCGCAGTAAATGTTTGAATATTTTGCACATGCTGAGTAGTGCGTACTGCACGATCTTGGAGGAAGAGAACTTTATACCCCTTGGTTTCGGCAGACTTACCCACAATGATGCCTTCTTCTGCGCGATGGCTAAGCGCCTTCCTTTTAGAGTTCTGATTGCAGTGCACGGTGATCCAAACACAACAATGTCCGTCACCTTAGGCTTCACGCCAGTAAGGAGCTCGAGTGGTGAAGCCCGTCCGCCGTTCGCACGCGTTGGACTTTGATTGAGCACGTATGCTGCGTACTCCGCCGCATCTCCCCAGAAACTCAGCGGCAAGCTGGAGCCAAAAACCATGGACCGCACCATATTCATAATGGTTTGATGCATCCGCTCCGCTTTGCCGTTTGAGGCTTGGTTCTCTGCCTCGCTCACCTGCCGCTGAATTCCGTTAGCTTTGCAAAGCATGTCGACGACCCGGTATTCTCGACCTCCGTCGGTGCGCAAGCAGTGGATTTTGCAATCAAAGCACTTCTCGAAGTACACAATAAATTCTTCAAAATTCCTCGTCGCTTGATCTTTCGTTTTGGCGAGGAAGACCTTGCAGTAGTTACTTTTGTGATCAATGAAATTAATCATGTACCTGTTGCCGCGCCGATCTCGTGGTGTGATGAGACCCTTGATGTCACTGCAATAACACCGCCGATGCGGTAGATTGGAGCATGCTGACCAGAATCCTGTCGCGATTGCTGGTGACGTGTTTGCTTGCCTTTCGCACAAGTCACACACACTGGTTGCACGTGATCAGACAACACAATACCACTGCTTGGGTCCTTCGCGATCAACTCGATCGTGTCGTAGGCCAGATGACCAAGCCGCTCGTGGAAATGGTACAGGCTTCCCTGCTGTGCATAAGGAGGTGGTGCAGAGCTCGATGCAGTTATCATGGCCATGACACGCTTCTCAGCCGAATCACCCCGAGATCCTGCTGCATGGACGACGAGCACGTCAGCCTCGTCTCGATCGACGTCAAACAGTCGAAAACCATCCGCGACGCGCACTACGGAGCTACAGCCATTGTTGCAACGCAGCTCGTACCTCTTCTCCAATTTGCCGTAGGAGATGACGTTCCAAGGAAGATTTTCAGCGTAATAGACCTCGTTAACAACGAGATCACGTACTTGATCACCAGCACGAACCGTCAATTTAGCTGACCCCTTCATATGGATGTGCATCAGCTGGCTGTTTGGCAGGAGACATTCTCGCTCATACTTTTCCACATTAAAAAGCTGGTCAGGAGACGTGACGAGATGCCAACTCGAGCCGCTGTCAAGAATCCACTGCGACGAGCTTAGGCCCGAGGGTACACGCGAAGTAACAGCCAACACAATTGGTCCTTTGCCATTCTGATCGCAGTCGCGTTTGAGATGTTTGGTACTGCCACATCTGAAGCACGCACGGGATGATGCAGCACCAGGCGAACTGCCTGGTGCCATGCGAACTGCCTGTGGCTTTCCCTGTCTGCTTCATTGCAGCAAGCTTGCTTTTGGGCAGATGCTTCGTCTCGAGATGATCCACCCGTTCAGCAAAGTGCACCAGCTCCTCCGCTTGCCGCAAGAAATCCGGTCGATGGGGATCATATTTCCCCATAAGCACAGAACGAAGTTCCGGGCTCGCGTATTGGACGAGGCTCTTGAGGACGAGCTCGTCCGCTCCGCCAACGGCTTCTGCGATCGCCTCCAAGTATAGCAGGTGCTCCTTCCACGTCCGACCCAGTTCCTTTCTTTTGGTGAAAAGTGCCAGTGCTTGAGACTTCGATAGGGAGGATGTGAACGCCTCATTTAACCGGTCCAGAGCATACCAAAGTGATGGATTCTGCAAAAACCATGCATCAACGTGCCGATTGAAGTACTTTCCTGCATGCCCCGTTAAGTGGCGACCAAGTAGGTCGAGCTTGACTTGCTGAGGCCATGCAATCCCTGTCACCTGCTCCGATATCGCAATCTGGCGCAAGAAACGTCTCCCCACGAACCAAAACCTGCCCCCAACCCAGCGTATACCTCTTCTCCACTGAAAGACTCAATCACAACCTTGAGATCTCTGATAGAAAAAGCTCGATATTGCTGTTGTGGCGCATGGACTGGCTTATGTCGTTGGTCACCCCAGTGACCCTGAAAGCGATCTTGCCCACCCAAAGGTCTAGCTGGCAAGTCTCCGAACCCACGCCAACCCTGCGGTGGCTCTGGTTGCCCTTCGACCAAATTTGGTCTTGGCACCGCTGGAGTGCCACCATCTTCAAGAGACGTGATCGTCAGTCGTCTGCCCATTCCTGCCCGCGCCTCCGCATAGGCCCGGAAGGTGCTACTGCCGGCCGACCGTGTCGACATCCGTTCATCCTCCTCCCGTCGAGTCTCGAGCCTATCCAGGCGATCCCCGACTTCACCTTTCATCTCCAACAGCATCTCCAGTACCTTCGCCATGTCGTTGCTCGCGCCAGAACTGCTTGCTCCGTCGTCGTCGGCTTGGACTGCGTTGGGTACTTGAGTTTGCTGAGCGTCTACGTCGCTTGGGCTCATAACCTGTCGGAAGTTGGTAGAGGCTGAAGTAGACTTGCTCTTGTGAAGGTAAAATATGAAGTGAATTTCCCGTTTGACCTGCAAGCTCTGCTACGAGGTCTGCTTCTACGCTCGCGTCCTCACAGTCATAAGCTATTCCTAGGCCAACGCTCAGGCTCCAATGACGTGCGAGTCAACGGTCAGTGCAGCATCCCAGCTGCACTTCCGACAGTTTGGCTGTGAACCAACCACTTTTGAGTCTGCGCCGCCACCCTAAGCCTGTCTTTTTCGCTTCCTCATCCTCTCCAGGCAACAGTTTGATTCACTAACAATCGAACTTGAGCAAAGACCACATGACCCCATGACGGCAGGCGTGAAGAACCGTTCCAACCAGGACACGATGCTAAGAACGACTTAAAAGTTCGGAGCGACACTCCGAGACGGTAGCTGTGCCGGCCGTGGCATGCAGAATTTGCATCAAGTTTGGTCGTGAGTGAAACCCAATCCGAAGCGAAAGCGTTCGACAAACGCGCTGTACTTCCAGTTCCATTCCTAACGCCATTATGAAGCGGTGTACCCCAAGCTTTGGAAGTAGCAGTGTGCATCAGTGGACCAAGAACTTGTTTTTATACCGTAAAAACTCGTCAACACCATGTTATTAGCTCATGTTGACCGCGAAACGCCGATTCAATTCGAGATCAAGCGATCTAGTGTTGATGAAATCATTGGGGCCATGCTTTTTGATCCTGATGATGTTGAAGCGCAGGCGACCCGGATAAAGACCCTATCCATTTTCAAAGCATGTGACGACACGGTTTTCACAGTGGATATTGGGTCGCCAAGACTGTTCGATTTACTGTTAGATACGTACGCGACGGAGCATATCTTCGTACTGCAGCTGCACATGTGCGCACAACACAGCAAGTTACCAAGCTTAGCTATCTTAGTGGAGCTACAGACGCTCGATGTGCGTCATTCATCCACATAGTCTGTGAGTCTAGCTTGGACTGTATGCCAAAGACGATGCCCATGATGACGGAGCCGACAGTGGTGGCGACACTCGAAGACATCCCCAACTCGAAGCAGTTTGAATGTAAGGCTTGGTTGTAGAGCTTGTTGTTGTGAAGATAAATTGGAAACTGAATTGTTGTGGCTTATCGTTTGCTGTGCTATCTGTCTACCTTCGTGTGCCCTTGAGGGCACCCCATGTGGCCTTGTTGGATATTCATGTGGTGCGCCGAAGCGAACCCATTGCGCAAACCCGTGAGTATGCAGGAACGACTTCATCTCAGGCTGTGCTGACAGACACATCAAAAGATGGTGCAGATCATTACACGCCCCCAGAATTGAGTGAGCGCCGGTACCTTGAAGTCGTTGAAGTTGAAGTTGAAGTTGATGTTGGTGTTAAGCTCGAGATGGTTGAGTGAGGCGAAGAAGGTCCTTGAGCAGCTCCGACCAGTGGCTCACGTGTTTGATGGTACGCTCACGTTCCCATGTGTTCTCGTGATGAGGCAGTCCATGCCACTTAACCAAGGATTCAGGCTGTCCATTGAAGATCCGCTTCTTGATCAAAGCCTCGACGATATGCAGCTGCTCGCCGTCGTCGTCGAAGATTACAGGAGTCGACTTGGGAATTACCCGTCCCGCGAAGCGTTCGGGGTTGCTGTTGTACACCTTGAGCTTGTCGATATTGAACCGCTGGCTGAGATGCTTGAGGTTGACAGGCAGGTCTAGCAGCGCGACATCGCCCTGAAGTTCCAATATGGTATACGGACCGATGAAGCGCGGAATAAACTTGCGTGAGCGCAGAGTCGTTTCTGCAGTTGCATGAGATGTTGAGGTCTTGCGTCGAGAGCAAGGCGAGATCGCCAACCTTAAACGGGTTCTCAGCACGGCGCCTGCCATAGAATCTCTTCTGCGGCACTTGCGCGTCCAACAGATTCTTTCGGGCACGTTCAATCACTTTTTGGTGATGTTGAACAAGTCGCGACGCGTATTCGACACGTGACTGGTTATGTCACTCCGCACCTTTGTTAATACCCAGCGGGTTCTTGGGCTGCTGACCGGTGTCCACGAAGAAAGGGGACATCTTCGAGGACCTTCACACCAGCGTTGCGTGTGCATACTCGATCATTGGTAGGTGCTCGTTCCAGTCGTTGCCATGGTACAAAATAGAGCATCTTAATGAGTCTTCCAGAGTCCTATTCTGCCTTTCTGTTTGTCCGTCGGCCTGGGCGCGGTGTGCGGTCGTCATCGATGTCTTGATCTTCATCAAACCTACCAGTGCGGTCCAAAATTTGGACGTGAACTTCGGGTCACGATCCGATATAATGGTCGACGGAATGCCATAGTGCCGGATGGCATGGTTGAAAAACAACTTGGCCGTATCCTGCGCTGTAGCCGTATGCGTCGGGATGTAAACCGGGCGTTTCGAGAGCTTGTCAACGGCCACCATGATAGCATCAAAGCCGTCTGACACTGGTAGATGCGTGATGAAATCTGTTGACACAACATCCTAGCACTCCTACGGAATTGGAATAGACTGCATCTTGCCTGCCTTGCGGCCTGTGGAGGACTTGTACCTCGTGCAAGATTCACAACTCCTAACGTATGCCTTAATGTCTACCTCCGTTCCAGGCCAAAAGTACCATTGTGCTACTGCAAGTTGCGTTCGGCGCACACCAGGATGTGCGATAAAAGTGGCGTCGTGAGCGTTATGGATGACACCAAGCCGAAGGTGTCGGTCGTCGGAAAGCACAAGCGACATAACGATCGCCACTCTTCTGGAAAATCAATCCACGTATGATCTCATACTCCGGCGATTCTTGACCTGTCTTCCATATCTCCTTGTATAGGGGTCCTTGCCATATGCTCTCTGGAACGCCTTCTTCGTACCGAGATCTAGATGCAATGAACTGACTGTCGTGCCGCTTGCCGTCGCCGCTGTATTCACCACTGAGAAGCACCAACTGGCTTCGTTTGCGAGGGTGGATGCTTGGCCGCAAGCATCACTGCTCGGTTGCTTGGGGAAATACGGCTGAGCTTGTCGGTAATCGCGTGGCGACGGGAAGACGACAGACGAACCTGAGCGCACGCTTGAGATGACATACACGTCGTACAGACAACCATCGGCGTTATGGTGGAGTCGCTGTCATCGTTCCCTTCCCCCGACTTGATAGAGCCTCAGGCGGTCGCGATAACGCGTCTGCGACAACGTCCAGCGCCCCGGGTGATGGTGCAGGGTGAATTGGAAAGACGCGAAAAAGTCTAACCAACGCGCAAGACGACCAGATAAGCGTGGATGCTGGAGAAACCACTTGCAGGCTGCGTTGTCCGTATATACATCGAACGGTGTGCCATGCAAATAGTGTCTCCACCGGGTGAAAGCCTGCTTGATCGCAAAGAGCTCTTTCTCGTGGACAGGCCAGTTTAACTTGTGCACGCCTTGCTTCTTGCTGAAGAACGCCATAGGCAGATCGTGTCCATCATGGAGCTGGGACAGCACGCCACCGACGCATGTGTGACTCGCATCGGTCGTGACAATAAACGACTGCTCAAAGAAGGGAAGACGCAGGACCGGTGCATGCTGCAACGCCAACTTGATCGCGTTGAAGGCCTGTCTCTGTGGATCGGACCACAACCACACGGCATCTCTCTTCACCAAAGAACTCAGCGGCAAGACTAGAGTGGTGAACTGACGAATGAAGCGGCGGTAATACCCGGCGAGACCCAAAAATCGTTGAAGGTCCTTCACGTTCTGAGGTTCTGGCCATTCCGCGATAGCGCGTCTTTCGGGCATCGGCGTGAAACCCATCGACAAAGATCGTATGGCCTAGAAAGTCGACAGCTGTCTGGCCAAAATCGCATTTCTCGGGTCGAGCGTAGAGCTGATTCTCTGGAGTACCTCACACACTTGACGAAGATGACCGACGTGTTCTGTCATTGGCCGTGAAAATATGCAGATGTCGTCTAAATACACTACAACGAAAACGAACTTGCACAGCAACTTTCGCGTGAGTCGGGTCCACGTTCCCGACATGCCGGCGAGGCCCATTGGAGCGACGTTCCACTCGTAAATCGCGTGGTTCGTTCGGAAGGCAGTGTACTGCTTAGAGCTCGGGGCCATGCGCATCTGGTGATATCCACTTGCCAGATCTAACAACGTGAAGATGACTGCACCCAGCATCCGATCGAAGAGTTCTTCAATGTGGGGAAGCGGGATTTTAGCAATATCAGACGCAGTGTCTACCAGCCGACAATCGATCACCCAGTGGATTAGCATATTCGGTTATTTGCTTACAACCACTCAAGTCGCGAAGGCATCTTGCCGGTCACTGGATCCTTCTTCGGCACCCCAAAAATATTTGAAAACCATGGGGTCTCGGAAAGCTGAATCCAATTATTTTCCAGCAAATCCGCGACGAACACATTCAAAGCTTCTTGCTCCACCTTAGAAAGGCGGAGCGGGGCACGATTGCTGGGCAGCGCTCCCGGCTTCAGTACTACTTCATGCTCGATTGAGCATTTTGGCGGCAACCCAGACCGTAACTCGTGTGGAAACACGTCCGCAAACTTGTCAACTACTCCTTGTATTGCTGGCGGGATCGACCTTGTCTTAGGTGCCGTCTTCACAGAGACATGGTAAATCTCGGCGTACATGCCTTCTCTCATTTTTGCTGCAAACTCGGAACCACTTACGGATTGAAGAGCAAGACTCGGGATGCTACAAGTAGTCGTATCTCCATCCGATGCCGGTGAGTTGGTTGACGGTAGTGGCACCTGGTGGTAGCCTCTTGACACCACGTCCTTCACCACCGCAGCCATGTCTTTGGGTGGTTCCTCTTGTAGTGCTCGATCCCGCTCCACCTGAAAAGATATAACAGTTGCTGAGATCACAGTAGCTTTCGCGATAAGGGACCGTCCATCGAGGTTAGTGCACTTGTCGCGAAAGCTCATGGTCCTCTGATCCCAGTCGATGCTCGGGTTGAAGGATGTCAACCACGGGTGCCCAAGGATGACGTCTTGATTGGACGACAGATTCCATTCAATACAGCTGACGTCTTGAAAATCCCAACCTCCCAACGTTACAGTCTCCACACATCTTCGTGTTATGCGTGCAGCCGTCGTAGACCCGTCAAAACGCTCTGCGGAAAAAAAAACCTTGGTTTCACCGATAGCATTGTTAGCCAGCCCCGGTCTCACAACATTGTGGTCGGAGCCACTATCAATCAGGATAGCGACTGCTTTTTCGCACATAAACCCTTTGAAGCGAAGTAATTGCGGCGGAGACTTTGGCTCGGCCATCGAGGCAGCGTTAATCTGCAAACTTTCCTACAGCTCCACGCTAGAGTCATCATCCTCGACGACGCGCCGAAAGAACCGTGGCTTGCGCGGAAAGATCCCTTGCTCTGTGAGTGAGGGTAACGCTCACCGATTGCGACCCGATCGCTTACGACACTGAGCAATGCGATGTTCGGGTTCTTTGCAGTACAGGCAAAGGTTGCGTCTCATGCACTCTTCTCGCGACACCATACGGGTGTTGCCTATTTCCATCGGCGTTGATTCATCAACGTGAGGTT
This sequence comes from Phytophthora constricta, assembly GCA_011947335.1. Lineage (NCBI taxonomy): Eukaryota > Oomycota > Peronosporomycetes > Peronosporales > Peronosporaceae > Phytophthora > Phytophthora constricta. The sequence goes on from JAAVTI010000379.1 coordinate 15,578, forward strand.
GCTGCGATTGAGATCGTTTCGGTTGCGACGGAGTACGGCCTTGTCCGCAAGATGACACAGCATGCGTTCGCTCGTACATGAGAGCAAAGGAGATGGCGCTGGTAGTACTCCGAAATTGGCGTAGCTTTACCTCCTGTCGAATCTCCGTGACTAGGCACGTCTGGAAGTGTATTACTTTGTCGATGTCGGACATTTCCTGCACTTTGCCGATAATGCTTCGAAAGGCTGCGACATAATCGTCCAGACATAAAAAAATCGACTGGCGCAGCTGGTCACGCAGGTGTTTCTGCTGATCGAGCGGCATGAATTCACTTGCCAGGAGTTCTTCTAGTTGCGCCACCGAATGCAAGAAATTGCCCTCGTGTGATACATATTCGCGATACCACCACCTCGCAGACTGGCTACAACCAACAAAAGAGGACGCTGCTGCGGATAATTTTCATCATAGCCAATGTTCTTTGACTCAAAATACAACCTCGCACTGAACATGAAGTCGGCGACGTCTTCGTCCTTGGCTCCACCAAACTTGGGCATCGAAATACCTTCTGCACGAAACTCGCGCATCCCCATGTGCGGTAGATTTTCTGCGGCTTCTGCTGCGACTGCTGCAATGTTGCGGCCATCTACCGTTGAAGCTCAACCGCCAGAGCCATAAATTGCTGTTGCTCTCTCATCATAGCACTAATGGAGGCAAGAGCTGTCAGCGTGTTGCATCGTAGATTCCTCCATGATCTTGATTGTTATCAGGGAGCTTTGTTGCGCCTACGCAAATAACGTCTTCACTAGATGATCGGGGCGCGCCAAATCCCACGGCCAAATCAATCACAAATTGGGTTCACAGAAGTCGCAGACACTTCCCTGGAGTGCTGCTTCCGTCAATAATTAAAAACCCCAACGAAGTCGCAAATGCTTCGGCACCTGCTTCCGACAACTCCACAGCGAGCCGACGACTTGCTGTGTCCTGAGGGTTTGCACCGGGTACAATCCCGACTGCGCAAGCTTAGGGTTTCTTCGGAAGCACCAACACTCCTACTGGCACCTCAGAGCGGCAGCAGCGCGGAATGTGCACGCGCGGCACGCACGAGCAAATCGCCAACTAAAGCATGTGTGTGGCGGAGCGCCTGTTGGCAGGTAACGGTTGGACACGTAAATTTAGACAATGGCGTTTCGACACCTGGCAGCACTCACGTACGTCCCAGAAAAACAAAAGCCTGGCAGCAAGCAGCTCAGGAGCGGAACGGATGGTCGGGTCGAGTGGACCCGACGGACGGCGGGTCGGAATCGGCCTGACGGACGGATCGGAAGTAAGGATCAAATTTGAACCGAAGACTGGCGGAGAGGAAGCGAAGTCGGCATCGAAAGGGCTACCAAATGTAAGGCTTGGTTGTAGAGCTTGTTGTTGTGAAGATAAATTGGAAACTGAATTGTTGTGGCTTATCGTTTGCTGTGCTATCTGTCTACCTTCGTGTGCCCTTGAGGGCACCCCATGTTGCCTTGTTGGATATGGAGGTGGTTGGCTGTGGTGCGCCAAAGCGAACCCGTTGAGCAAACCCGTGAGTATGCAGGAACGACTTCATCTCAGGCTATGCTGACAGACACATCAAAAGATGATGCAGATCATTACATTGAACTTGTGTCATTCGCTTGATACGAAACAGAACCATGATCGACTAAGGTGTCAACATTCAGACACATTTATGTTATTTTTGTATTTAGTGCGTATTCCCTCACTATCCCTTATATTAATGAGAGTGGTTAGCGTGCCCAACTGGCAAGAGGCGGGACTGCCCAAAACCTAGCTCTCAAACCGGACAGTGTATACACGTATACCGACAGTGGTGCTCAACCATTCATTCAGACATTTTCTAGCGAGGGGGATTCTGGTGCTGTGTAACGAGCGCGGCTAAATGGAGCGTCGACCTCGGTCGGCATCGAAGCCTCGACAGCCCCCGCCAGCTAGTGAGTCCAGTGAGAGCGATGGCAGTATAGAAGATAGCTGGCATGAGCTGTCGACGGACTCGAGCGATGAGAATCGTGTAGGCACGCCGCCGGAATCGTCAAGCAACTTTGACTCCTCGAGTCATCCGAGCACTCCACCAGATCTGGGAAACGTTGCCACAGCGAGCTCCACTAGCAACGCAGGCGAAGATTCGGGGGATATCAGGTGGGCGATGAGGGACCGCCTCTGGGGAAGACACGATTCGATTCTTGGGATGACTTCTAGGCCTATCTCAACCAACACATGGCGCACAGCCACCAGGTACTGTGTATTGTATGTTGTATGTGATTTTCGCTAAATGTTCTTATTGAGGTACGTTGTTGTTATTAACTTCTGGCAGATCTTTCGAGTTCGTACAAATAACAAGGTAGCAGCTCGAAACATTAAGATTAAGAAGTCGGGCTCATCCGCGCCGCTTATATCGGAGGAATGGTATACATACTCCAAAACTTTGGTGTGTACGCACTCTGGTGCCTTCAAACCACGAGGACAGGGTAACCGCGCGCGCCAAGAATCGAGGAGGCTAGAATGCAATGCACAAGTACGTACTTCAGTTCACATTATTGGCTCGATGAGTTGACTGAGATGGGTTCATTTGGCTGAGTTGGGCTGAGTTGGGCTCGGTTTGGTTCAGTTGGCTCGGTTTGGTTCAGTTGGGCTGAGTTGGGCTCGGTTTGGTTTGGTTGGGCTGGCTTAGACTTGGTTTTGCTTTTTGGGGTCTGTTTGGTGTATCTAAAAATTTTGGTGTACAATGACATATTGCTGCGGTCAGATCAATGTATGCGTGCGAGTTATCAACTGGAGCGGCGCCAAGCCAAATTTTGGCCTCTCCGTCACGAGCACTAAACTGAAACAAAACCACAACCTGAACAAGCTCAACTTGTGCGAACAAACGAGATCGTGCGAATATTTCCTATGGCTTGTTGAAGAAGTGTGACAGGAAAGTGACCGCCCTTCAGAGAGCTCACAAAGGGCTTGCCGAACGAGACATTGTTGAAGAAGTGTGACAGGAAAGTGACCGCCCTTCAGAGAGCTCACAAAGGGCTTGCCGAACGAGACATTGCACTCGAAGTAACCGGAATTGGTGTGTTTAGCACGGCAACGCTAGCCATCATGAAGCGCTGGCACCGGGTCATGACAGCGATCAAACAGAAAAACAAGGCGACGACATGGGCAGCAGGCGTTGAATTTTCGTTATCAGTTTCACCTGAGTATCATACAGAGAGTGACCCTGATATGATTGTCAAATTGCACGACCTGCCCCTACTATCTGAAGAGGTACGTTTCAAGTGATTTTTTTATCGCCGGTTACCAACCTTTCTAGTAACATGCTTTCCACCAAATTGCAGATTCATATACTTGATCTTACCGCAAAGGGCTGCATAGGTGACTCAATGATGCGTATTATGCTGGCAAAGCTGTTCGATAAAAACCGTTCGGTGCTGATTGTGGACCCATCAACGATTGGCATTGTTGTATATGGTAAAACCACCACCAACCGAGCCACGCTTGAGAATCTCTTTGTTGGCATTTCAAACGAGATTGTGTTGGTGCCGATCAACTGCAACGGGAATCATTGGTGCTCGATCATGATGCGCTTAGAATCGAACGAAGTGTACTACTACGATCCGATGCAATCTTCATACAAGGCCAGTGTTCGAGCAGTGGCACAGATGCTTGCGACCATGCTGCCTGTAGCCACCGCGTCACGCTATCGGATCGGACCGTACAGCGTCGATTTAGGGACCCAGCTCGACAACTACAACTGCGGATTGTATGTTCTCCTAGCATTGAAATGTTTGCAGGGGGCCAAGGGCTGGGATCGCTAGACAGAAAGACACTGCAATAACTTCGGTACAGATACCTTCGTATGTGCATCTAAATACAGTTCTTTCATAGATTCAGTCCTTAGTGTTTGTGGCTTGTCGTATTAGTCTAACAAAAAAGCGAGTTGCAGGTTTGTAGAGGACCACGTAGCTAGCACTGATACACCAGCAACTGAATGACGAGCAGTAGCCACGCGGTATAATGTACCGCAAGAACGCATCGTTTATTTGCAGCAAAGTCAGGAAGGTTGCCGGCTGACGACATAAATATCTAGGGCGGGTAACTAAGGGTGATTAGAAGTAGTTAAGAAAGCTACTTGTCTTAATATGTCGAAGCACTAAGCAAGAAATAGACGTCTTGAAAAATGAGATTTCTTTGGCCTCTCGCTGTCTCTTTTGTATAAACATGCTTCCGGATGCGTGTATACATTTGGCTCCGGCTCTAATACAGTTGGGCACGAATTGGGTACGAGTTGGTCACAGTTGGTGTTAGTTGGTCATAGTTGGGCACAGCTGGTCACAGTTGGGTAGCCTGTCTCTTGCCAGTTGGGCACGGTAACACGTGCCTATATTAATTTGCCCTGTCATCCCTATATTAAAAGCTAATCGATTAAAACTATCGATTTCCCACAATTGGAGAGGCCTGAATATACACGCTTTTTCCGACAAATCATTTTGTATGGTTGTTGTCAGGTCATATTCATGCATATATTGGCCTATCACATCGCTTAAACTGGCCGATTTTGCTAATGATTTGAACTAGGTTTAGGGGTTCCGTTCCGACACATTCCGACAACTATTTGTCGGAACTCTCACAAAAATCTGTATATCTCTTTACAAATACCAAGATCAAAATATATTTCCAGTATATTCTTGCAGCTCAGACAACTAGGCATAATCCTAGTGTAGGAAGACGGCCACTGATAATCTACACCCTTAAGAAGAAACCTCAAAGCGGTCAATGTGAGCCTCGCGCGTTCGTGCCTACGAATACGCAAAGGCTCGCACCACAGCGCTAAGCTCTGTCAAGAGGATGCTGGAGGTTGAGGGTGTGAGCATGGATTTTGTCCGGGCTAGTATTCCCGTTGACACCTCCGGGAAGCGCCTGGCCGCAACGATGGATCGCACTGGGTTTTATCTCGCCACCAACGAAGGTAAGAAAGGTAATCTAGCTCGCAACACTGCGACATCGTACTATGGGAACGTTAAGTTTTGGCTATTTGACGAGTATCCACATCACCGTGCGCCTACAGAGTTGATTCTGTTAAAACAAGGAAAGACGCTAGACAAGGATTACTTAAAGCATAAAAGGGAGGACTAGTTAATAAAGCCCCTCCCTGTACGAAGGAGGACTTACGCGTTCTAATACGCTATGTCTACAGCACAGCCCGGGCCAACGCAGACTATCAAGACGCTGTGCTTGCGTGTCTGATGTGGCACTGCTTCGGTCGGTCTTCGGACCTTGGCTACATACAGAAGCAACACATGTCAGTGTAGGCTGATGATGTGTTCTATCTGCAGCTTCTCCGTGTCAAGACAGCAGAAGAGCAAAGCCGCACGCTCGTACTTGACAAAGAAGACTTCCTCACCTGCCCGCTTCACGTTGGCAGTGGCGCTGATGATGCAGGATACCCCATCTGCATCACTGCTCAGTCAGCTACCGGAACTGGCATCTCAGAAAGCGACACCGCTTGATTATGGCACACCGCTTTACGACTTGCTGGCCGCTGAACCTGCAGGTCTCCGCGTAACGTAGTTGTCATCGGCTTCGCCGTTGTCCTCGTCCGGCGCTGTTGCTGCTCAAGCTGCGCATTACTGTCAAGCACACAAGACTCATCAACGTCAGGCAAGGCAAAGTCACGAGGTGAGGATGGAGTTCAATCATACGTCAACAGGCTGCTCAAGCGTGTGAGTGAGCCCGCTGGAGCCACGACTGACTTGATGTCGCACTCTTTCCGTCGCGGAGGCGCGCAACATCCGAACGGAGACGACAGGCTTTCTGCGCAGTGGATCTTTGATAGAGGGGGCTTGGGACATGAGCAACACTAACAAGGGTTTTGCGTATGTTATCAACACCCCACGGGAAGACAGGAAGGTGGCTCGTGTTTTGAGCGGCTGGCCGTCGTCGACATTGCTGCGCTGGATCACTCTACGAGGGAACGACTAGGACGCTTGCAAGTACTCCTCTTCAGTTCCTGTACAGGATTCAAAGAACAAAGACTCAATGTAAGTTGCAACGTTCTCAGTGTACTCACCGCGTACCTTGTTCGGTGCTACCCCAGATCAAGATGCTTGAATCCGCTTCCCCAATCGTCTCGCGTATAAAGGAGTGCTTACTTGCTGCTGATACCACGACTGCTGAATTGATTGCGTGGACTGTGGCCTTGAACAACGAGCAACTGCACTTGCTGAAGAAAGTCACAAGATCAAGAGAACGCGCATGAAAGCCAAACTTGTAACCTTTCAGCTATAATTGAAGAACTTACCACCACAAACAGAAACCTAGCTGCACGTTTGGCCACCGTGGAGGCAGCACTATTCACGTCTAAGGGGATTTCATTAAACACTGAAGACGAGCAAGTACAACACACGTCAGATCGACAACCAGATGAAGAACCAAAGCTCAAGCGCAGAAAGAAACCAGCTAAAAACCTGTCTTCGGTGTGGTTTGAATGGTACACGCGGGTGCCTCACGTCTGGGACTTGGCTGACCAGCAGAAAAAGTCGGAATCCCGCCATGCCATCGCCTTCATAAAGCTATTCCTTGATGACGGCTTTATTCTGATTCCAGAGCAGAAACTACAAGGACCTTGTCCTTTAGTTTGGGCGGCGAGGTCAAGCCACCTTGTTGGCGTTCTTGGAGGCACGAGGCATCAACGCGCAGGGTGCCGGTAGCGTGCTTCGCGAAATGCGCAAGATATACCGATCGGAAGAGTTGGATGCACACATCATCATATACAGATGTCTCATTGCGATTGAACGTATCCAAGATCCAGCGCCTGCAGAAACCCAATACATTCTTCCTGTGGTTAGACACAAGTAAGACACAAGGAGGGTGCGTCTATCGCGAATAGCCGAAACACTGCATGGCGAGAATAGCCGAAATCGGCCTGTCGAGAATGGCTGAAATCTGCATGTCGAGAATTGCAGAAATCTCTGGCAAAGCCTACGTGATTTCCGTAGTTGAAATTGAAGACTGAATGCTTAGTGCGTTTGGGCAACCATTCATTTCGTCTTCTAAAACTGCGATCTTTGGACCAATCAGTATGCACACTTTATTGACCAATAAATTGCAGGCCACTGTCGGGTTTTCCTGAAATACTTTTATCATTTCTGAAAGAACAGCAAGATAACGGACTCAAGGCAGCACGGTCGCGGAGAAGATTGAAGTGCTGATAAAATAAGAAAGAGAAGGCTGGAACGGTTCTGAGTGATCACGGCGTCTTCACATCCAACGTGCGATGTTGTTGGGATGGATGGCTGCGAAAGATCCGTTATTCTCTTCATAGATCGATCCATGGTTGAAGCGTATAGCGCCACCGGAATGACTGCACCTGAGACATCTCCTTGAGTCATGTCGATGACGTTTTCACTTGGGGTGCTGGGTGCACCAGAGTCTTTGTGCTCCTGGTCGTCATCCGGGTGACCACCCCCACGAGCTTGCTTGTCTGGATAAGGTCCCGCCTTGTGACGAATGTCCTTCAGATCTTCGATCGTAATGCGAGTGTCCCACGTGGTCGGAGGCACCGTCCCTGAGACATACGTTGCCAATTCGAGACCACCTCGGAGTGCTCCATGAGGAAGTCGATGAATGCCCAAGTGTCTAATCGTGGCTGATTCACGCGAGATTCCAGGACGACACGCTGCACCTGGGCATCTTCGAGTTGACGTTTCAGGTCCTTGATCTTGGTCTTCAGTGGCAATACCTGTCTCTGGTGACCATGAGCAATGGCCCGAAAGTCAGTCTCTAGACGATCGCGAGAGCAACGCGCGCTCCAACGAGCCTGATCCACTTGTCTCCCACTTGTCTGAACCAGTAGTCACACATGAAGCGCCACTCGCGCTTGATGTTCTCTTCAGCCTGTTGAGCATCCAGAGCAATCTGGGCCGCTGATGGATCAGGTGCCCCCTGTACCAGGTGCCGCATGCGACGATACTGGCACAACATGCGACGTAAGAATGAAGTCATGTTGAACACCTTCTCGGCAAGACGCTCTGGGGGTACTGTTTCAGGAGCGCCGCACATTCACGTCGCACCTGAGTCGTGGATAATAAACGTCCCACGTCATGACCCAAGGCTTCGACCGGGATTGTACGGATGATGTCGTCGCGCACATCTGCTCTCAGGATGGTGCCCAAGTCATCGATGTCCTCCGCGGTTAAATTATCAAACGTGATCAAAGTATCCTCTCCATCATAACCATCTTGGAAGCAGGCACCCTCACGCAACGCCGCGGCAGCAGCTGGTACAGCAGCTGCGAAGGTCTCGCCGCCAGGAGTGTACGCTGGAGGATATGGCCAGCGGGGTAAAAACGTATCATCCCTCACGCTGACCTGGTACTTGAGCCGGTCGCGCACCTGGGACATCAAGTCCGTAGGCAGAGATGCCAGGTCGTGCTCCTTGAACCATTTCATACCCGTGAGCAGGGCGTCCAGAGACGTCGTGCTTCCCTGAGTCATTATTATCACCTGGAACATCTTAGTCACCGTTGTCATCGAGGTTATCGCCAGGTTTGTCGGTTGCAGCCCCGTCAGCGTCAGGCCTGATGCCCAACTCGCTTACGGGCGCCTTATCTTCCAACGCGCTGGTGGGGGACCAGAGTCCGGGCCACCCTGAGCAGTCGCCTGTGGTTCACGGGTGTCATCCGCCGCCGGTGCGTCACCTGATGCAGTCTGCGGAAGGATGTCTGCGGGAACGTCGTCCATCGTGGCACGCCCTTGTTTACTTGAATCTGGACTGCCAATGATTTGGGAGATTGAGATATGAGTGCGGCGGAGCTGCGGCACAGCCGTGATTCGGTTGAGTCGCCACGAATGTCGATTTTTCTTCGGAAAGGACAGTTGACGGGACCCGCCGTGTGCGACAGGGCGCAGAAAAGAGGTGAGCCGTGGGAGCCGACTAGGAACATCTGTGTTCTGTTTGGTTTTGGCTCGGTTTTTAGTTGACCGGTCGGTCACCAAACGTCTGGACATGATACAGTTAGCTCGATTGGAGGCAAGTTCCTCTCTGACTGTATCTTGGTCAGAGGGGCGGTTGACACGAGGTGATTTGGAGTTTTCCCCCTGTCCCACCAGGTCGGACATTCTTGGCCTGTGGTTGGTCGAGCCAAAAATTTAGTGGGTGTGTACCCATGAATCAGGAAGGTAATGAGAGTGACAGTTCGTGAGGGGTCGCTTTCCCCTGGAGCACCAATACCAGAGTATTGTCTAAGATACCAAAGTCAACTGTACCAGGTCGTATGTTCCAAGTCAACTGTACCAGGTCGTATGTTCCAAGTTAACCGTATCAGGTCATATGTTTCAAGTCAACTGTACCAAGGACGTCAACTACCAGGAGCATGGTCCCTGGGAAGGGTCGCCAGGAATCTTTTCATGATTTGCCTGAAGAGGCATGACATCCGAAGAGACACAAGGTCGCCGACCCCCGGCGAACACGAAATCCAAGGAAACGCAAGGTTGCTGAGCCTCTGCGTTGGAACCCATACTGAAATCAAGTCAAAGTCAGCGAAGTGTTTGTGTACCCACCACCAGATAGCATAAGCTTATATTCAATCAGAGTCTGTTTTCCTTCAAGCGCGCAAGTGGCCTGGATTAGTGTGCCTGACGTTAAGAATACGCAGGACACCCGGGTTAATTGCAAGCAGTAAGAGGCACGCCGGCTAAGGACTAGTCGTCGTTGGGACTCCGCTCTCTCAAGTCCAAATTACCTGGGGACCAGGGGCGGCGTTCCTGGGGTGAGCCACGTATTTCATATCCTAGTTGGCTCACATTGTCTAGGCTGGTGTGCCATTTCATATTACAGGTTTTGGACGACTGTTTGTAGTCGTTGCCCAGGATCATCGCGATCGTCGGACTGCTGTGCGAAGGGATTGTGACTCGAAAAGTTCCCCTGCTTCAAAGGGGCGGCGCGCGTATTAAATACGTCTGAGCGCCTAGGGACTTTTGCCGAGTGCCTAGGGCCGAACGCTCAATTGCGCTTGACACCTTCTGCCCGTGGTCTCTGGGCATTGAACAAACAATAAGAGACTTGCATATCGTTTTATTTGATTTTATGTTTGGTTGGTGGTTAGTAACCTTCCCTGACACAGGTAACCCAGGAAAGGGGTGTCAGCACTAACCTCACTCGTATTTTTCTCACCGAACTAACCTGGAACAGGTGGGTGGAAGCCGCGAAGGTAAACGAACCTCAATGGGATTGACACAAGGAGCACACGCCACCCTGGAACAACTGTTCCAGGGAGTACTTCTGAGAGTCAGCGTGTTGCCAGACCAGGCATCGTCCCGCGACTTTGGGTCAGAAGGACACCTGCTCTGTACAACCTAGGGCGATCAAGGTTTCACCGCCTCGCCTCTAGTTTCTGTGCGGAATGGCCGCACGAGTGGTCGTCCACCCTCCCGATATTTAAGTTTGCGCTCAACAATGCGTCACACGCTTCAACGGGGTTCACCCTGTTCTACCTCAATGGGTTGGGGACCCCTTGGTGCCGCTCACCTTGCGTAGACCCCGCGAGGCTTCCGTCGTAAGTGGGGGAGAGGCTCGGAAAGCGCTTTCCTCCCAAGTCGATGGCTTGACTCCAGCTTCGCTGAAAAGCAGTTGTCGACATTCGTCGACAACAGGCTGAACGTTATCAGCCGTGTGCGAGACAAGATAACACAGTCACAAGACAACCAAACGGAGTACTCTGACAAACATGGAAGAGGAAACTTAACAGTGTTTAATGTGGGCGACTTAGTCCTACACGACACTAGAACCTACCGCTAAACGCTGTTAGTGCTGTTGACAGCAACAAGCTGAAGCACCGCATCATTGGACCCTTCGCGGTCCTAGCACGCCACGGCAATGCCTACGCCATTGACTTACCTAAGACAATGGCGACGTACTCGACGTTCTACGTGGAGCGTCTTAAGCCGCATCAGGACCTTCAGACCCCACCCCTCACCTTGCGGAAAAGGTGGTGGCCGTCGAGAAGAACCCAGTATTCCTTGAAGCGAGCCTACTGCGGGCGATCATGAAATGTTTGAACGTCAGACTGCACAGGCGCCAGGACGTAAGCAGTCGAGTACGACCGCAGGCCGTACGAGTACGCCGGCTGCTATCAAGCAGGGTATGGATACCCGGGACGCTCTTGCGCTGAAACAGGCTGACTGACAAAGTGCGTCAGCGAGGAGGTTTTGCGCCCGCAATGCCTCGACGTCATCAGTGGTCGCACGAAGACTCACTCGATCGTCGAGGTGCTAGAAGTCACGACCGTGACGTTCAACCTCGTCACGAAGGTGAACAATCACCCCGGGCTGATGAGCCTGGCGAGCCGCGTCGCCACCTGGCCCCACACCGAGTGCCATCTCAATCGCATGAAGCCGTTGTTGGAGGCTCTGAAACTCCTCCCGGATCAACCCCGATCCGTACGAGACTCAGAGGCTTGCGAAGGCAACGCAGTCCCTTGAGTCTTGTACCGATCTAACGAATAGTCGGGAGCGGTCGCCGGCGCTCCTTGACCGGAGCGGAAACCTCCGCTACCATGTTGAGCTAGTGCTCCGTGAGAGGCGCCGCCAGAGGTAGACCCAGCTCTTGGTGAAATGGCGCGGGTATCCGACTTCGGAAAAAACTTGGGAGCCGATTGAACGGATCCAGATTGACTGCCCGAAGACTGTCGAGATCTGGCGACAGACTCGGCGGCTTCGTAAGTCACGCGCTGCTTCTTAGCGACGCCGCAAAGGGTACGAGCACCAGACTGAGTGCCGTACCCACGCTCTGAGGCAGAGCCTCCCGCCTCCCCATGCTCAAGTCTGGAGACCTCCGCATCGAGCTGACGTTTGCTCACTAGATGAGCAAACAGGACTCGTAGGTCCCGCTCGCTCAAAATGTGATCCAGCTGAGTTTCGTCCTGGAGAGCTTTGAGAGAGAGACCTTTTAAGGACACCCAGCGCCAGAAGAGGGTCTCAGCCTCATGTTCTGTCACGGTCCGCTCCGACTGGATCCAGGGATAATCCCAGGCGGGGTATAACCCTCCCTTGTTCTCCGGCTTCTTGTGTCGGGTAGTGAACTCCTTAAGTGGAATTCTGCGGCGCAAGAAGCACGCACCGAGCGGCCTTGAGGTCTTTGTTGACTAGCGAGACTCTTTCGACGAAGACGCGCTTGTACGCACCCCGGGAAATGTGCCCACCAAGGAGCTTGCGCGGCTCGGGGAGCTGGCCAAGGAAACGGTCAGCTCGAGAACTTTCGTCGGGGGATAGTAACCCTCCTGACCGAGCAAATGATCGGCCACTGCGCAGGACTGGCGGGCATCCAAGAAGTCCTCTTGTTGCCCATCGAGATCGTTGGAGATCTCTTGCGGCTTTGGAGGCTGGGCCACCTCGCCCTCTTCACCCTCCTCGCCCTTCTCAACAAGGGTGGCTGACTACCCATATTCGGAGTCGCATCCGAACTCTTCCTCCCAGGCCTTGTCGGCCGCAGCCAAAGGATCACACGTGTGATACGTTTGCCCGTAGAGCCGGACATTGCTGTCCTTCCCCGAAGACTGAGATCGCGAAGCTTCTCGCTTCTTAGCGCTTTCGCGTTTGGCCTTGGCCTCAACCATAGCCTTGAGAACCTGGGCACGCGCCTTGCCTTGGGCTAACATCAGAGGTGGGTCCTTGCGTTGACGTGGCTTCCTGGCACTGATCGGGACTCGCGTCCTTGCCTGTCGGCCTCTTTGGGCTGCTTGACGCAGTACCCTTCGGACTCGCTTCCTTGTCTGTCGGCTTCTTGGTTGAGCGCGGCGTAGCCGCCTATAAAATCGTGTCCTTGCCGGATGGCTTGGCGGGACTGCTCGGTTCAGCGCCCTGCAGACTCGCGTCCTTGGCAGGCGAAGTGAGCAAGGCGGAATTACGCTCGTCGTCGACCTCGAAGTCGACTTCATCCGGATCCACGAAGTCCAGGCCGGAACTCGACCTAGTCCGCGGACGGGACGCAGTGTCAATAGACACTTTGGCGGCATCCGATGCCTTGGCGTTGGCCTTGGACTTCGTCGCCGTTGACTTAGACCGCGAGGTCTTCGACTCGCGAGGGACATGTACCTTCTTCTTCTGGGAAGGCATCCGAAATGCCGGGCTGACGTGGAAGCCTGTGGGTGTGCTGGCGAATTGCCGAATGCGCACCGAGTTGCAAAGAGCAACCCCAGTTGGCGGATCGATATCCGTCAACAGAAAGGCCTCGGAAAGTGAAGAGAACCGAGGTGTCCATCAGATAAGTGGGGAGGATGTAACGGGGTAACCTCAATTGTACCCTGGTTACATAAAGAGTGACACGCGTCAATCTTCCGGACCGCTGGTCCTGGTTCATAAATACTATGAACCTGCATAACTGCATACAGCCTTATCATCGTGTGGCTCACACAGACGATGTGGCATACATCGTTTGGCTGCGTTCAGACTCTCCGTGCACGGGGCGATAGTAAGAGGCACGGAAGTATTATATAAATGCTGGTATGAAACTGTACGGCCCATTACAAAGTAGGTACGGCTCTCAGCCGGATCTCATGTGTTTTGAGACTGGATTGTCGTCAACAAAATTTGAACTTAATAAAAACAAAATCTACCACGCAAATCAGCTCGTTGAGATATCTTCGAAACTTCCCGCTTTTACCCGATTAAGGTGAAATTAAAGTTTTTTTATCAAAACCTGTGTGATAATTATAAAATGTGCACGACTATTTAGGTCACACGACTAATTAGGGTGAACGGTGTAGCGCTTTTGACAGCAAATAGTTACTGTGAATTCCACCCAAATTTGGCGATCTGTGGCTTTGTTATGCTCAAGTCAAAATCTATCCTTTACAAATCCAAAAGCGAATCGCCCCCACAGCAATTGGTTTGCACAGTAACCTCTCACCTAAGTGCGACTCGCAGCTAATTATAGTTTTGTAAAGCTCGGGCGATTGGCGGGCCTGAAATTGGAATACTAGTATGGCAGCACAGCTATCGAGCATCCTCACGTCGACGTGTCGCCGCGGTTGCTTGGGGGCGACGCTGAAAACATTGTAGTACGCAACATCGTAGCGTTTCAGCGACGCCCCCAAACGCTTTTAGTTAATCAAATTACATTAGACTCAGCCTGAGGAGTCAACGAACTTCATTTTTTTGTTAACCGTAAAATAGTCGCAACTTACTATCCCTGTCAGGCGCTGCACTTGACCTTCCCTCTTACCTACAGCTGCTTCCCTGCGATCCTTTATTTGGAGAATATTCCAACTCACTGGAGCTGTCGGAGTCCTTGTGCTCGCTGCCTTCTTCATCATGATATTCGACACCTTCTTGGCTTCCTGTCTTGCTGCTTGAGTGTTCCAGGTAATGGGGCCGCTGAAGGATCCTTGGAGACGGCTGCCTTCGACATCACCACCTTCTCCACCGCCTACTTCACGGTTTGCCGCCAGAGTCAGACGCCCACCGACGTTTCTCCAACAATTCGCCCTGGTATCGAGACAGTTCATCGTCAGCGGTACACAGCTAGCCACGGCCACCTCTCCGGTGCGCGACGGTGGTCCAAGATTCAGATTTTTTGATGGGCCACCGCTGCTACCGTCGACGACAGCTGCGGTCGCGTCCACATGCAGTGGCTCCTCTTCCTTCAGCGTCGCGGTGCCTGCAGCCTAGACCACCTCACGCGACTCGGCACACCAAGTCATCTGCAACACACACACGACTTGCTCGCAGATGCGTCAGACGCAGGCATCGGCCTCCTCACCGGAGTCGTCCATGTGGACGTCGTGTTTGCCGTACTCTGCTTCGGTCTTCACCACGTCCACACGGCTACCCACAACGCGGTCACCACAGCCACACCAGCAGCGGCTCCTCTTCCTTCTGCATCGCGGCGACTGCAGCCTCGACCACCTCACGCGCCTCGGCATACCAAGTCGTCTGCAACCCCGTCGCTCGCTCGCAGACGTATCGGACGCAGATTGCTGTCGCCGGGCGAAGCCCTAGCTAAGCGCCACAATCGTCACGGTTTTTAGTGTCCTCCTACGGAGCAACCACCATTCTCTGAAGCGGCGCCCTTCGACTACATACCTGCCTCAAAGCGAGCCGCTGCCTCTTCGTTCTGCAACTGTGCGCACCAAGGAAGGCGAGCCGTAATGAGGTGTCGACACACCACGCTGTGAGCAGCGCCTACCCTTTTACAAGAGCGGTATCAGTTGATACAGTTTTTAACCCTCAGTAAATCGCTAATCAGGGTGACCCTCTGCGTAAATCAGGGCTCGACGTCTCGTGAAGCCAATTCCCCACCTCAATTCCTAGCGTAAAGTGCTCTGTTTTAGGTAACCCTTCACCGCCTGATACAAACGCGACCCCTCACCGTTCCATAAAAGATCGTTCGGGGTTTAGTGACATGTTGACCTTTCGAAACAGGTGACTTTTGACGGTAGCTGTTTGAAGGGTCGCACATTCAATACTTGAAGTTCTTATAAGGAGGTAAAGTTCGTTTGAAAGTTGTCGGGCAATGATAACGGACGCGCCCTATTATAATCCGGCCTCTATTAAATAATGACAGCTTAAGGGTGCAAAGAGGACTGTATTTGGGCAAGGACTCTGTTAGCGGATGGTTACTCATCTACCAGGTTGACGTCGTCGAGAGCGTTGTCCAAGGCTAAAAGGTTCAACAGGTCTGCGTCGTCGTCATCCTTCGACTCGTCCGCCCATCGTTCGCGGAATTTAGCGCCGTAGACGTCGTGCTTCGCGATGAACCAGTCGGTCGGTTCGGTCGCAAAACCCGCAGCCTCCACACTACGCATGACCGACGACTCCTCTGTGTCTCGCCACGCTCGGAGAACCCAACCACACACAGTATCGACGCTTGGCATGCGAGAATTACCAAACCGAGTGTACTCCACTTGATCCGACTCCTTCCAAGCGTTGATTTCTAGATAGAGCAAGTCCTTGAAGCTCTTGTAGATTCCAATGTCACCTGCTTGCAAATAGGGTATCAAACGACACGCATCGCAATCTTTCTGGCCGAGCACTTAGCTTTCACAACCTTCGAGATGTGTGCTCTCATGCTGTCCCACACCAGGCGTTTTCCTTCCCGTTCATCACCAACGGAAACGCGAGATCGATCCACTTCTTGAGCAATTCACTGTCCACCCACGCGCGAGGTTGTTGGGCGACGTACAGTGGACCGGGTCGTTTCTCAAAGAGGGCGAGGTTTTCCCCTTCCACACGAGAAGTGGGGAAGCTTTCTTCCCGTCGCGCTCACAGCGAGAACGACCGTGATTCTCATGGACGAGAATCCAGTCGAGCGAACTACGACGTGGCGGGCACCAGTGAAGTCTAGTGAGGTCTGGCGAGCGTCCTCGAAGTAGACGCCAGTCTCGTCCATGAGGACGGTCTGCTCAAGATCGACGGCAGGCAGCAGGTCTTGGAGAAACGACATGTAGCGAACAGCTCGGTCCACGAGGACGTCATCGTCGAGGACGGTCAGGTTCGTCCGCCGCCGCAGCGAGATCTCGAAGCGACGCATGAAATTGGTGACCCAGTGGTCTGATGCAGCGAAAGGAGGCGCCTCGCGCCCCGCCGTTTCACCCGCGTAAAGCGTGAGAGCCATACTAACCAACCACTGCGCGTCACTTTCTCCTTCTTCGTGCGCTTGGTCACAAACTCCTCGTACAGCAGCTCCTCCAGCGTCTCCGACAACGGCTTGCGACCACCACCCGCAACACGTGCTTGATGGGGGCAGCAGCACGAATCTTCTCGCGCAGTCTCCACCAGCGCCGCACAGCGCCTCCATCAATGCGCCACCCCGAAGCCCGGAAGTGAGCGCGGCTCGGGTAGGCATGCCTTCCCCACCGTCTCGATCCAATTGATCACCTCTTGCTTGCGTCCAATGCTTACGGTTTGCCTCTGCTGACCCATTTTAAGATTGGCGTGTGAGTGGAGCGCTATGAGCTCGACTTTGTTGGATGGAGAGCAGCAGAGCCTCCTCGAGTGGACAGCAAGCTGCGTCGTTGTATTCAGGGGGTACTATTAATTAGTGTGCAGCTATTACACCCCACGGGATATTATTTGGGTGAGGACTTCTAATCGGGCGGGTCCGTTAGTTCATGTCCCCTAACCTATTTCAAGAACTTATAAGTGGGGTCTGTAAAACGAGTAGACAACCACATAAATCAGGGTGTAAAAACTCTATGTACGTTTCATTAAGGGGCCAAATATTGCCGTTCCCGACGCTATGACAACTGAGGGGTTCATCTGTTCATTCCAAAGTGGGTGTCCGTTACTTCACATGTACAGACCGACGTCAGACACTGGCTCGCACGTAACTCATTCGGTGTAAGGACTGGTGAGTCTCGAGGCTGAATGAGAAGGAACAGCTAGAGGGTAGATAACAGATAAAACGAGGTGTTTGTTGGTGCGGACCTAGGATCGTTAGCTGAAACTGAGTGGCATTTATGTATCTCACCGCGGAACAGACCACATTTCCAAGCTGGTGTGGTGGTTAAGTATCGCCATTGTTAAGTTCAAGAACGGCCAACTCCGGTTCAAGCAGATCGACAGATCGATCTACTTCGCAAAGATGACGCGGTCATGGTGATTATAAACACGATTATGTAGTGGTCGATTACGGGGTTGTTTATGTAGGCATGTTAACGCGGCACAAATTCCCGATGCACTAGGAGCCCTAGTGCATGTAGCAGTGCGTCCCAACACACGGGGTAATTTTGCTGAATGTTCAATGTGTGGGTGTTGGTCGATATCGTTGACCTGCTTCGTTCATGAAGCGTGCCAGTAATAACTTAGGTGGGGTTGTATATACCGGTGCGCAGTAGTTTATTGTGGTGCAAGGCAGAGATAAAAGTCGAAGACGAGCACCGGTTACTGTGATTGGTATCAACGAATACGTATTGGTTTACTTGAAGTATGTGGTAGCACATCTTGAGGATTGTTGAGGATTTTCACTGTCCGCGATGCGTGCCCAATGAATCGTTGGCAGTGGTTTTCAACTTTATGCACGTGGTTCGATCGAGTTCAGTTCCTAATTCGCTTTCCAGCACCCAAGACTTGAAGTGCACCTTCACTTTGCTCTACAACGACCATCACCATGCGACCGTACTCCATTCTGCTGCTGGCTTTGACCCTCCTGATCGCTTGCACCAGCATTGTGTTGGCTGAGGCCCCTGATGGCTCGGTCACCGCTTTCGGTAGCGAAGTCGAGGTCGAGGGTAAGCGTCTCCTTCGTGCCACAGAGGCGACGGCGACCGACGAGCCGACGATGATGATGAACCTACCGAAGAAGAGAGAATAAAATTTGTTTTTAAGCGCTGGCCGTCGGTAAGGCAAGGTGGAAGGAGCGAGGGGCGCTGATTAAGAAGATTCGAGCGAAGATAAAGGTGCTCAAGGCGCAAATTAAAACTTTGAGGGCAAAGCTGCGAAACAAAAACCGTTTCGCATAAAATCTCTGAAGCTTGCTCAACGACAAAGTTGGTCCACGCTGGGTTTACGCGGTGCTGGGACTCAAGAATACGTCACGTGATAACAACCCGAACTGGAAGTACTAAACTGACTACCTGAAGAAGTTCCGTCAGAAGTGGAGCGGTACCCGCCGTTAGCTGTCGTATCACTTCAGCTATCGTTAGATATTCTCTCGTCGATGGCCAATGTACTGAACCTGTAGCCTTGACTCGTATTGTCTCTTACTTTCACTGTTCACCTTTTGCAGTAGTAGAGTATTCCTCTGTATTTTGCGATTTTTGTGCCGCACACGGACGACACTCCCTGTGTCATAATAGTTTGGCACGAGTGCCGTTCATAATTGACCGCGCAGCTTCCTTTAAACCCGTGACACTCGTTTTTGGCAGTATGTATCCGTGCGCAGTTGGAATATTTGTCGTCATTGATCGCGTGTAGGCGTCAGCTGAGAAGGTCAGAAATCACCGTGCGAGGTGGGGGATCCTTTTCACATATCTTCTCTTTTGCGCCGGGGAATATCGGTGCGTTCAGCTAATAGTGTCGGTCCCCACGTACCAGCAAAATTTGCGTCAAGAAGTGCAAAATTTAACCACTTTACGAGACATTCTGTCCATACAAGTCTGGTACAACGTCATTCGCTGGAAGGCTCGTTGGTTAAAAAAGCAAACGAGTATTCTCTTCTGTCACGCCACATTGCGTCTTCTGTCGTAAAAGGTGAAGACGCAATGTGACGTGGCAGAAGAGAGAAGGTGAATAAATCGTTTCGTTGAGAATCTAGTCGATCCCTGTTCAACTTTATTAATTACCACTTGTTTAAATACTACAGTATAAAATATACTACTACGTAGTACTAGTATGTAGCAAATCACCCAGCCCACTACTTGGAGGATCTTGACACTTCGTTAACTCTACCTGTGACAAGTTAGCTCAGCGATGCACTCGATACCAGTTTCTAGTTCTACCGGAATGCCTCGCAGATTTATAGGACCTGACATTATTAATAGCACGGTGTTGGTATAACTCGTGTGAGTTGAGTCGTGCGGAACCGGCATCTCCCCAGCACATCAGAAAGGATCAAAATTCACGGACAGAGCTGTTTGTTTCCTATTGTTATCTGCTACATGTGCTAGCTAGTGGCCAAAGCCGCATTCAGTCACGTATGTAGCACTTCAGCCTTGTCATATCCAGCAAAACTTTTACGAGTAGTCGTGTATCACCGGAGTAGACTGTAGACATTTTACAAATGCGCGTTTTGGATTGAAACAATTCAAAACACGCAAATGCTACAGTAGTTGTGCTTGAGTTCGAAACTTGAGGGCGACTGAGCTTCTAGCATAAAATATATCTACGACAAAACAACTCTGAGTATTGCCCACTGGTGATACTCTTATCGGCACAGGGATTGCTTCAATCTCTTGGTCTAAGTTCTATGTTTTCCACACAGTCAGTGTGATTTACAAGTAAAGAAGACGGTAGAGTACTGACAAGATTGTAGGCACTCCATCCAATAAAAGAGTAGAGTCATCATCGAAGTGATAAATTTGTCAAAGCAGTACGATTGACAACGAGCCCAGTCGTGTACTAGTAGTAGCTCGATTCTGGACTACCAAGCTATGCTTGGAACTGTACCTGTGAACCAGTCTGTGGTCTGCGTTTGCTGAGATGTCCTTCTCGGGCACATCTCGCTAATTGTCGACCCTCTTCTGAACCAAAGTCCGAGTCTCCGATTGCCTCGTCGGCTCGCTTTTCATTATTCACACCGAATAAGAGTCGACACGAACCAGAACACCCACTTTTCTCAAAAGGCAAAATGCTTTTTCATTTCCTCGTCGTTGCCATAGCTGACACCGTTGCTGTTGTTCAGGAGATTTCCATTCGTCACGACCAAATACAGTCGTTTGCACAACCCGATCTTGTCACTACCGCCGAGAAGGCCGCCGAACCCTCCCTCTCTCACCGTCTATCATGGCAGCCTGCCAATACTGCTGGCGAGGTTGGGGATGGCTTGAAGCCAACAGGTTCACCGTCGGAAAATTGCGCGAGCTAGTGACAAGTGGGTCATCATTTACGCATGGTACTTGAGCAAAGACGCACCATTGCTTCGCAAGGGATATTGCCACGACTGGAGCATTTTGTGGATCGACAACCCGAGGCTAACCCGCCGAGACTCAAAGCTATCACGGTCTGCTTGAGCTACACGAAGCAGTGCCGCGTGTTCCAAAGTATGTCCTGCAGCTATACCTACGGCAGCTTCCCGATTGCCAAGGACGATGTCGAGTTTCAAGCGAGCTTCGAGGCGGTGACACGTGCAGGTCCTCCTAGGCAAACCGATAGAATTACCAACTACACCACACACTTTGCCTGCGTCTATCAACCACATCAGATTCTCTTGAATTCGTATGCGTCTCCCACTGGGTTTGTATGAAAACTTCTGCGTGTTTGTCTGCGTCCTGCGCACCCATGTTATCGGTCTTTCACATGCCCAATTGTATCCTCCGGACCCGCTTCCTTCACTGAGACGATCTGGTGCAAGAAGAAGTCGCGCTGTAAAGTTTGTGAAGGCGTCGCGGTGCCTGTAGCATTTGGATTTTGACAACCGTGTTCAAATGCTAAGAAGTAGCCGTCCACGATTCGCTGGCAACACTCTTTTTGCTCCCCGGTTGGCTGTGCATGGCAGTAGCTTAACGGGTGCGGCTTCAGATACGTCAGAAAAATTATGCTGGCCATAATTCTCCGTTCCAAGTGGTTCGTACACACCATCCACCTCATCGACGACATCGACACGGATGTCTGCTTCCACTTTTTCCTCATTTTCCGACGAAACTTCATCAACCACACCACGCATTCATTATCTGCGATAAGTCCTCGTCCGAGCAGAACATCCACCACCAGTGGGTCTTTCACCACACTCATGAACGCCTCCCCAAAGTCCATAATATGGATATTATCCACATCGTACTTGCAGCACTTTCCCTCGGCATTAAAGTGGAACGTCGATCGTGCCGGAGCTTTCACTTTCTTCCGTTGAGCGACGATCCACTCGTCCCCTTTGCGGAACACTCGAAAAGGTGAATTTACGACTAGAAGCACAAAACAAATGAAAAATGGAATGACCGACTATCGATGCTCGATGCTCTGTGGAGTTGCCCTCTTTAGCGTTGTGATCAACCTGATATTCTGATTAACTCGATGTGTCCGATCGTCTACTCATCCACTGGCCACGCTTTCACGAGATTCTCTTGGAAAGTGGCGTCCTTGAAAGGCACTACTGCGTCGGCACCAAAATCCGTGTCCTCTAGAGCCGTACGCGCCGCATCGGTCAGCTGCTCCCACATGATGAGGTCCTGGAATTGTCCATCCTTGGATGTGGAGCTCAACTCCAACGTTTGATCCTGGAACGACGAGTCCGTCCAAAGGTAGACGTTGGGAGAATTCCCAGTCTTCCATGTCTCCAACTCAGTCTTGACGATTTTGTAGTCCGACCTCTGCCAGACCGAGATCGCTGACATCATTGGTTGGGCGGCTTCCGGGTTGTCGATCCACACTACAACGTGCTCCCAATCGTGGCGATGACCATCACCAATTTCAGCTTGATTCTTGGGAAAGTACCAAGCGTACATGATGGCCCACATGTTGTTGTACAACGAAGCTCGCCCGTAGACTTGCGAGCCCAATCCAGAGCCCTTGCAATGGCCGTCGGGAGATCCTGTTGGCTTCAATCCACCGCTGGTCTCACCTGCACCGTTCACGGCTGGGTATGCGTGGCATCCACTGTAGATCCAAAGAGAGGGCTTGAACGTAATTGCGGCCTTCTCGGCTGCAGTTACCGGGTCAGGTTGCGGGAACGGCTGTACTTGGTCGTGGCCAATAGCTTCAACAGCAGCGAGTCCAAGAACAGCAGCGACGAGGAAGCTGCGGAGATTCATCGAGCACTATTCCTTTGATCTTGATTGTTGGAGTCTTCACGCGACGGGGAATTGGAAAGTGGGCTGGTGGAGAGCTCGTCGCCCTGCCTTGATCAGCGAAAAACGGAGTTGTTCCTATCCTATATTACCTTTGTAGGCTTGCTTCAAGCAATGCTTGAGCTCTCTCTTCTCTGGTATCATTGTTCCCATCCTTCCCATCGCGCACCGATCCCAGTTGTCGTTAAAGTATTAAAGATGGGGTGACGAAATGCCCTTCGCGAGCGCTGGACATGCAAGAATACAGTCTGTATTAAAAACAGTCAGGCTGGATGCCTTTCGTAGAATTTCCACTGCAGACTGCACGTGGGAGAAGCCGGAAAGTCAATGAAGTTGGTGTCGTTTGGCAGTTGTGCTGCTATATTATAGCAATGTGGTGGGCTCACCCGCAGAGTGCAGCCAGGATATCATTATGCTGCACTCTGCGGGTGAGCACTCAGCGGGTGAGTCCACCTCGCGGCACTTCTCAAAGTGGTGTGCGTGCAAATGGATTCAAGGAACTCAAATCACTTCAGAAATCCCGATGTGCAGCTTTCATAGAACTTACAGCATCAACTTGCAAATAGCTTGCACAATGGCGAGGAGTCAGCGAAGGTCGCATTCACCCGTGGTGACCAAGCTGCTACTGTACAGAACTAACTCACCAAACAAAGAGCATGTAAGGACAATCCTCCTGTTGAATTGCCCTTATAAGTACCAGTGTACTCTTCATACTTTCCAGCATTCCAACCAAAGGTTTCAGCGACAAAGTTTCCTATCCGTTCCAACATCGCTCCAACACGTATCGACTGCATTGATGCAGCCCTGATTCTATCATCCTGATGCCATGTCAGGATGAATGATCGTGGCTAACCCAACCTGTTATTGTCGTTTGCAACCTTTTTTACCTCTATTTTAGAGTGATAAAACAGACCAGATCAGCTTGCAAAAGCGACTTTTCGCTATTTCAGGGCGCGTCTATTTTAGGTCCTAAATGACACAATCACCAACTTAAATCCACACTCGTCAAAGTGCATATGCATTTGCAGAGGTCATCACTCCGAGATCCAACAGTCTCCAAACCCCCAGGTGAGATGGCATGTGCGCGGGCGCAACTCGTTTGCCGTTCATACTAATGACACCACTTCTGTTTGTGCCACCGCGTGCCAGGGGATTCACCACCACGTCCTCCAGCCGCCTCAGCGAGCAGCAGTTGTCTTCCATTTTCCTCGTGCTGCGTGGTACGTCACTGGGCGGCATGCTGCCATTTTTGCTCGGCGCCGCTATACAAGTGGCTCTAACTCATTCAATATTGCCTTCTTTGGTCTGAAAATTGGTATTTAGCAGGCGTGCAGTGTACGAAAGAGGTTCCAACGCAGCGAGCAGCAGTTAGCTTCACTCTTCTCGAGTTGCGTGGTACGACACGAGGCGGCATGCTGCCATTTTTGCTCGGCGCCGCTATACAAGTGGCTCTAACTCGTTCAATATGGTATTTAGCAGGTGTACAGTGTAATAAGGAGGGCAGGCACTACAGTGACGACATACCATCGAGGTTTGATGTCTGTCGTTGAAGGCATACCGTCAGATCGAGTGCTCAGAGGAACTGTCACTGCCCGAAAGGGTGACATTGAGAGGAAACCACGTGGTGGCAACGCAAAAACTTTCTCATTCAAGCTGGAGGAGCGTTTCACCCCGTGCTGCGCGCCAAAATTGTGGGCACATTAGAGGAGCCCCCTTTTCAGATCTCGTGCTGAACGATGAACGCATCTTCTTCAAGGCCAGTAAGGGCGCGTCTCAAAGTCAATATGAGGAGATGACCGATGAGAATTTCGAGAGGCTTTTGGTGCAGCGAATGAAACGAGTCTCTAAGAAAGAGCGCGAGGCGTGGGAGAATGACGTCTTTAGTTATTTGCGGTTCGAGTTCTTTGTGTATTGCCGCGAGAAGGCAAAAGCAATGCCAACAATACATCGGGCAACGGCTTCTCGAATTCGCAGTGCAACTGCAGCGTTGCAGCGGTATCAAGAAGAAAGAGGTGTGTCGCTGGGACCAATCACACTGAATCATGTTCTGACTACCCACGCCCGGCAGCCAGATAACACTGAGTTCACAATCCCAGACGACAACACTACCCGTCAGGCTATAGCCTTGGATGAAGCAGCGACGCGGTTGAGCGCCGGGGTAGACAGCGACGCTGTTCAACGATTTCCGTCAATCCGATTAGAGCTGAACGGCACCTGGAACGACTTTCGCGTTGATGTTGGAACCTTGCGTCGAGCACTTGGCCTACCGATGCATGACATATTTCAGCAGGGAATTTTCCACGGGTTCGTTCCTGTGGCAGCTCCTGACGAAGATATAGAAGACATAGATCACATTCAAGACGAAAGCAACGAGGCTGCAGACATTTAGGCTTAACTACGCTACTGGTTGCCAATGACATTAAATGATGAGCTCCTCAAAGCTGAATCATCATATCCACAGTGACGATAAACTCCACGTAACCCATTATCTCTTGCTCTTGTGCATTCTTTCATCGCTACAGCTAGAACCTCATCAGGGTAGAGCGGGAAAACAAGATTCGCGTAGCGTTGAATCCACTTCTTTAATGAGCCAAAGCACAGTTCAATCGGGTTGAGCTCTGGGCAGTAAGGTGGTAAAAATAGTAGACGTGCCCCAGTCTGGTGAATCACGGACTCCAGCTCCTTGTACATGTGTATCTTCGCGTTGTCCATGATGACGATAGAGTTGGGTAATGGCCAGGGATTTAGACAGGGGACGACATGCTTAACAAAAGCATTGTGAAACGATGTCCTCGTGAACGTTCCTTCAGTTGTCTCCCACGCAACGAATCCTCGGTGGTCAACTGCAGCGAAGATTGATCGACGTTTCCCGCGTGAAAACGGCAGCCGAACAACACACTTAGTATTTCGACGTGACCATCCATAACGGCGGTACGCGTGGCGTCCATCCTTTGATGTCTCGTCAACGAAGATTAACTGTTCAGGGTAGGAGTATATTGCAGCAAGTTTTGTCTTGTAGTTCGCAACTTGGTACCAAGAAGGGAGCGAAAATTAGCACTTCTGCAACGTCAACCATATAAAATAAAACACAAACCTCTAGCGGGACGCTCTCTCTGGCTGCTCGCGTTATCACTTTTCTCGTTAAGCCTAAATCGAAGTGAAGCGCTCGACAAATCGTTGGTAGTGACACATTCGTCACGGAGGGGTAGTTTTCTCTTAGATAATCTTGTAGTTCTTCCAGATAAAATGTCGGATGTCCCTTGACGTAGATGAGAACTGCTGTCAGCACCTCACTTGGCCATCGTGCCGTTTTAGTAGCGGGTCTGTCTTCCTCTACATCCCCGTCTCTAAGAACAATTTGTACCAGCCGAAAATAGTCCGTGGCTTCGGACCGAAAATATCGCTAATAAAGCCAACATCAATGCCGTACACGTGCATGAGTGATACAGCACGCCAGCGATAGTCTCTCGAATTTGTCATGGTGCCCTTCTTGTGCTTGAAATCCGGAAATGCGGTCTCGTCAGTGCAATTCCGAGATCAATGGTGGTAATTTAAGGCTGGCTACAGTATTTCTCTGTTTTAGTCCACACAAACAGACTTTTAATCTGTCAAATTGATTATAACTCAGACTTGCCACGTTCATACAACAGACATTTATTAGCCCGTAATGCAAAAATATCTGAAAAGCACAATAAGACTTGACTCAAGCTGCGCCGCACGACAGTTGTCGCGCATAACAGCTCCCCTCACTTTACATTTACACAGCGCACCGTCTCAGCTATCCTGGGGCTCACAATTCACGATGCTAGCTCGACGGTCCCTCCGAATGGCGGCGACTTCGCTGCTGCGGCCCATCGGACGCCCCCAGCCGTCACCACCTACACCCGACGGTTCCCTTTGTCGTCCCCGACACCACCGACCACTTTTTCATGGTCACCGGAGCTCAGAGCGCGCGCCTACTCCCAAGAACCAGTTGGAGAGCCAAGTGACTGTGATACGCAGAGTGACAACTTCATCAAGAAGCTCAAAACCAGGTCCAAGGACCAGGAAAAGGCCTTAAACTTGTTTGCAAAAGTGCAGGAGACTGGGGGCATTAACCTCACACAAAAGCGGCGTCCAAAATGTTGGAATCACTAGCGAGACACTCGCTGACGGAGGAGATTGTGGAGCTGCTTCGGTACTGCCAGGAACAAGACGTGGCTCCCGAGCATTTCGCTCGCACTGCTGTTTTGAACGCGCTCTGTAAAGCGACGAAGTTTGATGAAGCGCTGAAAGTGTTTGAATGGATGAGAGAGGACACGTCGGACTTGCAACCGTCGGTGTATGCGGCGGCACTGGATGCAGCAACCAAGTCTTGTCGGAAGGAGCTGGTGGTGGATATTTTCCGACAATTGGTGGTGACTGGAAGGGATTCAAGTAACAAGGAGGGCGTGGACGGAGTTGAAGTTAGTGAGAATCAAGTGAGTGGGGAGAGTGTGGGCGAGATGCTGCTCGATGTGCGCAACCGCGGCGTAAACCTCTCCGCATTTGCACTGATCGCGCTGGCTGAGTTTGCGGAGAGATCGTGCAATCCAGACTTGGCGCTTGATGTGCTGTCCACGATGGTGGATGGAGGCATAGAGCCGTCAATCGGTGTTTACGGACCGGTGCTGGTTGCGTGCTCTCGCGACAGACGGTGGAGCGATACGATCCAAGTGTACGATGCGATGCCGAAGAAGTTGCGCTCTCAACTCCAAGGCAAGTACGTCGTATCGGTGATTAAGGCGCACACAAATTCTGAGACTAAAGAACTGAAAATGCGTGGTTTGGACATCTTTGGCCAGCACAGAGAGAAATTGAGCAAATTTGTGGGTAGTTCCGCTCTGCATGCGTTACTCGAGACTCGTCAGTTCGAAGTCTTGTTCGCACTCTCTAACGATATGAAGCGCCAAGGCATTAAGCTTGACCGCGCCGCCACAAAAACAGTCATCATGGCAAGCATACGCAGCGGGTCCGTTGAGAAGGCAAAGCAAATGTTACACGTCAATGCAAAGCACTTGAAGAATCACAGTGCGTCGTGCTACCGCGAGCTTATTGATTACTACGCGAAGACACGTGGTGATACCGAAGAAGCCAGTCGTCTTTACAGAGATATGATGAGGAACAGCACTATGGAGTTTTCAGACTGGTGCGACGCGCTTGAGCTGGCGATGCAGCTACCAGAGACTTCGATATACTGGGATATTCGCAAGCATATGTGGTTGCATGATGTGGACTTGGAGAGTAAGTTGCCAGAGCGGCTGAAAATTATCGAAAATGGACAAAATTTGCTAGCGCCGCCAGGAACAGGGGAACAGTCAAGCAAAAGAGACCCAGCGATGGCCTCCGATCTAGCAACAGCTCTGGACATTTTTCACGAAGTACAAAAAGCTGGCGGAAAGGGTTTATCGAAAGCTCTAGCCTCGCAGCTTCTCATATCGATGGCTAAGCACAAACGTATTGACGATTGCATTGACATGCTGAGCTACTTCAAAAAGCAAGGAGTGTCGCTCAAATCGTTTGCGCGTGTTGCGGCCTTCCGCACGTTCTTCTATTCACACAATTATTCTCTTGCGCTAGAAGTGTTGGAGGATGTGATTCATGATGGCTCACTAAAGAATGAATGGGCATGCTCTATAGCACTTCGCACGGCGATAAAGTTAAACAGGCATGCACTGGTACTCGAGATCTTTGATCACATGCGTCGCAATGCCATGAAGCTTGTCGAAGAAGATTACGGAAACGTCATTAGGAGCTACACGCGTCAGAAGAAATGGGACTTGGCACTTGAGATGTTATCTAGCATGCAAAGAGAGGATCTGAAGCCTTCGATAAACACTTTTGGAGAGTTACTCAGCGCTTTTGGCGAAGAGCAAATGTGGGCCAAGTTGATTGAAGTGTACGACCTTATGCCGGAGAATCTACGACTCAAGTTGCATGGTCCAGCTCTAAGCTTCCTAATCTCAGCCCATGCAGCTGCTGAGAGCGAGGAACTTCAGCAGCGCATTTTACGGATCTGCGACGAACACAAGGCGGCGGACAAGCAGTATCCGTACACAGCAGCGCTAGATGCACTCATGAACTCTAAGCAATATGAAGGAGTGCTCTCGCTGTTTGAGGAGATGAAGACTAAGAGCTTGGAATTGTCTCCGATCATTCATCAGAATGTGGTGATGGCCTACATACGTACTGGCTCGATGGAACAAGCAAAGGAGCTCTTGGTTGAAAACGCAACGCGCATGAACAACACCAGCGCGAACTGCTACCGAGAACTGATCCGGTACTACGCAGAAGTGCGCAAGGACGTGCCGGAAGCATGTACGCTTAGTGTGGGGATGGTGCAAAACAACACTCACGTGTCTATCAAGGACTGGCGCTTGGCACTTGAGCTCGCTTTGGAGCTTCCCGACCACTCCATGTACTGGGAGTTGCGTAGATGGTTACGTCTCCATGGCAACGTGTCTGCAGATGAACTTCCGGAGAACCTCTTGCTACCAGACCATAAACAAGAGCAAAAGGCAAATGCAGGTAATTAGGAGTTAAACTGATCGAAGGAAACTCAGTAGCTCTTAGTACGCCTGCTAACATGGCGAACTAAATCTCCCGTTTCCGAAAAATTATCAATCTACGCTAAGTACTTCTTGTACTTCGAGTCCTGGAAAAGCTTTCCCCACTTGCCAGCTTGTGCACGAGGTGTTTGCTTGAAGAATTTATCCTCGGGTGATTTTCCTTGTGTAACTGACGTGTCGAAGTCGTGAAGTTCTCTGGATATTTATTATCCAGAGTTTTAGGTGGGATCGCTGACCCTCGCCACACTTGTTTAAACGCATATTGCAGTACATTTCGTAATTTAACGAAACCTGACTCTCTATTGCACGCAGCCATAAACGGTCGGGAAATCGAATACCTGTCTCACTTCTTATCGCAAATTGGTGAATGTTGACCCATCCGGACTCTAAGAACCTTCATACGACCTCACAATAGGCCACATTCGCACAGCATTCATGTAACATGAGAAACACAATTGACTTAGTAGCGACCGATGTGTCCACTAGCATCTTTCGTGTCCGTCTTATGGAAAACGCTTCCGATTCACGACAAAATGCTCGCAGGGTTGAAGTATTAAACTCCACTCAAATTGTGTTGGCCCAGTGTGCAATGTTCAATAAGACTGCAAGTTTGCCCTGCTCGTTGCGCTCAGGCAGGTACTGCTTGAGTCGCTGGTGCAGCTGCTTGGATCGAGGCTCCTGCTGCTCGCACTTCAGTTGTGTAGCTGCTTTAAAGTGTGACCATTTCCGGAAAATGGTTTTGCCAGCGATACAAATATCCAGAGCTTCTCCGGGCAACGCACGGCATTAGTTGTGCAATCATAATATTATACAGTTCGTAAAATCGGTTGCTGGCAGATTGTACATGTACATACTTAACGCCCGTCAAGAATCGAATGCCTTTCTTATAATCTTGAAATGTGTTTGCTACATGAGTGAACTTGGTCCGAGGAAGCAGTCTTTGACCAGCAATTCCAGAGATAGCATCGCAGCTTGCAGCAAGGGTCAGTAATGGGGTAGTTCATAATGTAGTATGTAGGGCACCAAAAATCATAGCTGATGGTGCAGCTTTGTCGGCATTCGCTCTACGATGATAATCGCTGAAGTGAGCTCGGAGCTTGGTTAGCTGCTGCGCTTTTGCCAATGCTCAACCTTTTTGTTGACTGTAGTCTACATCAAGACCCAGGAATTCGTATTGAAATAAGTTGGTCGGCCAGATCAAGAAGTAAGAAGAAGATCTTGAGCTTGGACTTCAGCAATACTTGAAGTAAATTCTACTAGTATAATCCTTCATAATATTGTACGATATTAGCGCCAAAAACGCGTAGGAGCACTTTTGTGAACGATTTTGGGGACTCCAAAGGCCTTTGTTCGCTCACCAGGATTGCTTTCAAGTGCCTGGTCTCGATCTAAGAATGATATATGCTGTTTATGATTTCCAATAATCGTATACTGTTGGCGCTCACTACCAACAAGATGGTATTGGGTTAGTTTTCGGGGCTGCATGCACCCCTTAATCAGCCGTGCGTCTGACTTTCTTACTGTCTGGTGTAGATACCATACCTTACGATCAAGTTCAATCGTTCCGATAAAAGAACGGTCTCCACATCCAAACCATCCGTTTGTCAACCAATCGTGGACTGGTGACCGGGTTGAAGCCCAAGGGATCACCGTCGTCGGGCTGAGCTCGACTTGCAGATCTACGGCCAAGCGACGAGATCCCAAAGCCGTGTATTGCAGAATATTGAATCAGCCGGTTTCAATATCGCAACCTGATGATCGGCACAGTGATAACAATACCTCGCCAGGAGTAGTCCACGTTGCAAATATACAGCCCACCGCGCAGGACGTCAATCACTGGGAACTTCTCACCTGGGTTGGAAATCGCCGGTAGCAGCCCAATCACCGCGACTTTCGCATCACGAACGTTCGTCAGTCGAGGAGGAGCTAACAGCGCGCCGGGGAGCGAAGGGATTCCATCGGCAAAATCTCGAATGGAAAGATGCGCCATGTGGTGAATGATGCTGTTGACTTCCTTCTGGATGTTGATGCCAATCGTATCGGGAGGACACAGTTGCGATCGTTGGATCTCAGGCGTCGGTGCAAAAACTGCTTGAACCAATGGGCCGACCACCCCAGGTGAGCACGCCCAGCTCAAAAACAACTTCCACGCCTCCGAGTGCACACCCTCAATCCGCACGATGCAGTTGGCTCCTTCAACTTCCTCTTTCAATGCACCAGCATCCACCATCGCCGCGATCAATTTCTGAGAAGGCCAATACTCGGACGCGACAGGCACAGGAGCCACCGTCTCAACAGACCTTCTCTCCTGTATGTCGTCTCCACTAGAAGAACTCATCTCCTGAATGTCTTCTCCTGCAGCAACACAACTCTCCTGTCTCTCTCCCTCCCTCTCTGACCGTCCAGGACGCCTCTGCGTCCCATACACGCGAGCG
The DNA here is from genome assembly GCA_011947335.1 of Phytophthora constricta. Taxonomy (NCBI): domain Eukaryota; phylum Oomycota; class Peronosporomycetes; order Peronosporales; family Peronosporaceae; genus Phytophthora; species Phytophthora constricta. The sequence goes on from JAAVTI010000379.1 coordinate 47,045, forward strand.
ATCACTCTCGTCCTCGCAGTAGCTTCAGGTTCCTCCTCTTCCTGCTCCGGTTCCACCTCCGCCAATGGCGTAAAGTTCTCCGGATTCGGTCCATTAGTATCTTGGAATCCTAGTTGCTGCCGCTTGAGGAACCTGGTCAGCCAGCCGTCCGAGAGTCTCATGGCTGGAGCTTCTGGAATGCTCTGCAGGATCTGCGCGGCCTTCTCAGTCAGCAGGCGGCGGTTCAGAAACACCTCGTCCCGCTTGCAATTCTCCACGAATTGCGTCAGTTGCGTCTCCAGCTGCGGACACTGCACGGGCGAGCGCCGTCGCTTGCCGCTCAGGCCTTTGCGCTGCATGTCTTCGATAGCGTCTGAGGCCTTGAGGAGGCTTGCGATGGTGTTTCTGCTCGGCGCTTTCGCGAGTTGGAACTCACGCTGAGCCCACGCTGCGAGCTTCTCCAGAGACAGCTTCGGGAACCGCTTGTGGTGCACGAGCACCTCATACTTCTGCTGCACCGTGAGCCACTTGGGCATCGTCTTGTGCGATTTATTCAATGCCCGGTTGGGAGTGACTACTGAGGTGAGAGGGGTGACTACTGTGTAGTCAATTCGGAAAACTGATTTTGAATGCTGGGAGTGTTTTTGTCCAAATGTCATCAAACTAACTTGTTTTTTTAAGCCTGGAAGAAAGATGCTGCAAGTAAAGTTGGGCTTACGGCTTGAAAGCGGGACTCTCACTAGATAGTCCGTTGGTTCAAGTACTTGATGAATCCTTGTACATCTTGTACCGTGGGTTCTTGGTGAGCTTTCCCCACTGACGAGTTTTACGCGCTAGGTCGTCGATCCGCAGCAAGGCTCTAATCTCGTCCATCGATTTCCCACTTTGGGCACTTCTCGAACTGCTGAGCTTTCAGGTTAGCAGGCATAACCCGATAGATGAAGTCGAGCCCTCTCTCTTCTCCATCGTCGATCTCATTGTCGACAGCCTTGCCGCTTCTCAGGAACCGGGTGCCGTTGTCGTCGTCCTGGTCAGCGTCGACTGGGGGTTAACGATGTCCGGTGCGGCAATCTTCGACAGCTTGTTCTGGTTGAGGTCAGCGGTAGGAGAGACTGCATCGCAGCTTGCAGCAAAAGCAGCCACGACAATTAAGAGGATCAGACCCAGACGCATTGCTGGCTTAGACTTGTCCGGGGTGAATTCTAAAGTGACACGCAGAAGCAAACCATCACGAAGCGAACAGCAAACTATGAATGGGTTTGTGGGCATTGCCGATCCAAGGAGCTGAATTGGGAAAACAACGCAGCAAATGCGGCGCAGAAAACAGATACAGTGCAAACGTACTGTGGGCGAGCTTCACGCTTATGGACTTCAGTCGCTTCACCGTGAAGAGACTGAAGTTCATAAGCATGAGTGACTTTGGGCACAGACGTGTTTGCGGCCAAATTGGATACAGGAACAATATCGATAAGTCAGTAGCTAAGTAATAAAAAAGCGGCATGTACACCCTCTAAAGCTATTGGTAAATATCTGCGAGTAGTGACAAAAGGAAAACCGTGGTGCCGTGACGTGCTATTTATTATTAAACTGTTGTCAATGAAGCCAAAGTGTCAATTGGTTCGGTAACATTGCAGTGCGTGCTGTTGCGGGAATTCAAAGGCGACTTTTGTGGCTGTGGCGTATCCGTGGCTAATCAACCGGTGTGCGAGCAGAAATCAGTACCTATCAACTGAGTTATGGAAATTCCTCAGTGATGTTGACATTGACGAGCAGTATCCCAGCATGGGATTCCCATCCCATTTCATTTCTGCATAAGTATGCGTTGCCTGCTCTTTTTGTCGTTGTCTGTTGCTGTTTAGGATTGCCAGTCGCTCGCAGTACTGTAAGTACCGTAAATTTAAGTGCTTCCTTCCGACAGACATATTTCACGCGAATACCGGTATATCTCGATTGAGCGTGAGCAAAGCCTTCCGGCAGCACAGCACTGCCAGGATGCGGTTAAGGATCGTCGCTAACATGAATCGCCGGCGTAGAAAAGTTTCGCTAACAGCAATGGCACCGGTCTGAGAAAACGCGTAAAATATGCGGGAATCGACCAATCAGAGCTCATGTGAACGTACAGGTCTTCCTATTGGCTTTCAGCCCACTCATCTACAAAATTACACAAAAGCCGTCCTTGACTGCATCAAATTTACGACACTGCATTGTCCAACTCCATACAGGGTGATATTTCTCTTTTCTTTTCCCCTACCGGTGGCATTGCTCTAAGCGAGCAGTATCCTCGTCTTCGTGACTGGTATCGTCTTCCACTGACTCAAAGAGCTGCCAATTGTTGCGAAAGCTTTGTCCGTTGCATCTAAAGTTTTATAACTACCATGTAGTCAATCTTGAAACGTCGAGGTAGCCAAAACACTGGGTGTAGCACCGGGACGAGGACGAATTCACTTGCGCCCACTATGAGTGTAGGTTTTATATTTTCCCCAAGTTCAACCCGTGACGGAGATTAGGGTTGCCAAGTACTCAAGAAGTCATTCCCGTTAAGTACGCATTACGTGCCCAAACCTTCCACATTTTGAGGCCGAAAAGCTGCCGACCAGCCAGCCAGACCGCAATTGACCATGGAGGTGCTGCGCTTCCTTCCTCGGCGCCCTCCTCGCAGCAGTCCGCGCCGTCGTCCGCCAACATGTTCGCGCGTCTGCTCCAGACCTTCGCCGTACCGTCCTCTTCAGCGAACCGCTTCCTGGTAGGCACGCGGTGTACAACCTCTTGGCTTTTCTATCTAATTGAATTTTCTAATTGAACTTCTTGCTTTTTAGCCGAAACTGAAGACTGGGCCACTCCTCTTAGAAATGGGCCACCCCTCGGAATGGAAACCCTTCGAAGTCGTTCTCGCCGGGTCCAGTCCGGCCGATCTGGGGCTCTACTACTTCCCCCAGAAGGGCGACACCACCCCATGGGCTGCATCAAGCTGGTCAACGCCCACATCGACAGTCTGGAGGAGGTCCTCATGATCGTGACCACCGACCAGACCTGGTTTCTATGCGCGGACCACGTGCGAGACGCCTCGGATTGGAGCGACGCCATTTGCAGCGCAATCGAGCGCGTGACTACCAATAATGACTACCAGCCGCGAGTTCAACGTGGTGTTGCATTAGCTGTCACTGTCAGTGACTTGCAGTCAAGAGGAGCAAAAGCTCGTGTGGACGAGTTCTTAGAGATTTTCGTGCGGTCGTCAAGAGAAGATTTGAGTCTGCAGGCTGCAAAGGGGAATTGTCGTGGTCCTGTATGCGGAGTTTGACTTGGAAGGTCTGGCTCGAGTTCATTCCAGGGGACGTGCCGTTCAACCAGTGGGTGGCCATTACCAAGGAGAAGAGACAGAGATATGAGAGTGAAAGGAGGAGGCAGGACATTTTCAAAGACTTGGTCACAGGTAGACAGAGAGCCGAGGAATTTCTGCTGCTGTGCGAGAACTCGACGGACGGGTTGCTCTACAGCATCTACAAAGATGTGAGGAGGACCAGAGGAGAAATGGAGTTTTTCAGAGACCCCGTCGTGCAGTGCCTGCTGCTAAGAGTGCTGTACGTGTACTCGGCGACGCACTCGGAGATTTCGTACAATCAGGGCATGGGCGAGTTGCTGGCCACGCTGGTGTACTTGCTGCATGTGGAGCAGTGGCCGCTGGAGGAAGACGACATCGAGGAAGTGTTTGAGGGGAGTACGACGGTGAACCGGACGGACGTCTAAGCGGATCGTACTTTTTCCCGGCCACCTCGCCGAAGGACCAAGCAGAAAGCTCTAGCACCGAGGAAGAGGATGCGTACGTTTACGTTGAAAGTTTCATCAACATCCAGAACGACGGCTCGTTCCTTGACCGCGACAGCTTTCTTCGAATGAGCCCGTTCGCAGGTGGATCCGGGAAATACTATGAATGCTGTCGCGACGCTGCACACGAAATCGTGCGCGAGGTTACGGCTGCTGAGTTCATTGAGCACGATGCATACATCCTGCTGGAAGAGATGATGCTGCGTATGGCTGGTACCTACTGCCCGCACGTCCCGCTTGCGCGTAGAAACTCGAAAGCGCAGGTCGACAAGCCTCTGAGTTCTGCGGATCAACTCCCGGCGTCACCTTTGGATGACCAGATGAACCGCATCCACCACCATATTTTAGGTCGATGTGATCCTCCGACAGCGAGACATTTAGCCAACCTTGGTGTGGAACCGCAGATGTTTTTGCTGCGCTGGGTTCGTGTGCTGATGGCACGAGAGTTTGAAATGCCGCGGGTGTGGCAAATCTGGGACGCCATTTTCAGCCTCACGCCCAGCGACTTTTCGTTTATCAACCTGCTCTGCGTCGCCGTTGTTCGCGAATTCCGAGGGGAGATTTTGGCTGCCGAGGACGCTACAAGTGTGCTGCTCAGTTTGCGAGATGTTGCAGACAGAATCGAGCCTAATCGACTCATCGACAATGCTCGCGAACTGTATGACGTGCTGCTTATTGCCGCGGCGGTGGAAGCCTCAATGGGATCAGTGTGAGAGTGAGGTACTTAAGTTAATCTTTTTCAGTAATTCAAGCTGGAAAGCCTTTGCTGTTTTGATTGTGGTTTAAGACTTACCGTCACCTCAATAACGCTGCCGGTAGCCACAAAAACGAATCCAGGCTGCTCCCTTGGCTAAGAATCCTCGTCAGAGAGGAATACAAACTGTTGCTCTATTTCTGTTTGCCGTGCGTCTTGGAGGCCGAGCGCTTCTTGCCGAGCAAATTTCCATGACGGGCCTTTGAACGTGGTCGAGCAGGGAGTTTTCGACTGGCATCAGCTGCTGCAGCCTCAGCTTTGAGGTCCACTCGCGGCAGGTCCGTGCGGACTTTAATCGTGGTCTTCTTCTCCATCATCTTCTCGTGCTCCTTCTGCATATTTCAAAGGTAGGCTGTTAGCTTCTTATCAGTCGCTGGGATAAAGGATGCAACTATTCAAACTTACGAAGTTCGTGCGGAAGGTGATCATCCGCTCCAACTTCTCGCGGTTGTAGAACTTGCCCCTGGTGTCCGCAAGGAAGAAGCCGCGGGTGTTGGCCAGCTTCAAAATGATGTTGTTCTTGGTGTTCGGGTGCGCCGAGACGTACGAAATAGGCACGTCAATGGGCTTTCCCAAATCCTAGTTAAAGAGACGTACACCAAAAGCATTTGGTGAGAACTAGGAGCCCTGACCCACACGGACAGGTTAACGTACACCGAAGAACTTGTGAGTGGTGAACCGCAGCTTGTCGCCGCCAGACACGATCGAAATGCGCGCCACCGTTCGCTGTCAATACAACATATTGTCAGTTCTCGACATGGACATCAATCCACTAAAACATTTCTTCTCACCCTCGCATGGAACCCAATGAGACCAGCCAGCATGATACTCATGCCGAACCCAATCGACGATCCAAAGTCGTCCGAGACGAACGAGAAGAAGGTCGGCTCGCCCAGCACCGGATGCACTACCACCACCAAAACAAAATCAAAACTCGTTCACTACCCCCAACAGCAACGCAGCACGTACGCTCCACCAGACTCTGTTCGTATCCTTTGAGCCACGACCAGAACGCAATCTGCACACAACCATTCCGCCCTTTAGTCCCCAATTCCCACCCAGGTAACCACACAACTTTCATCCTTGTACATGCGCCAGCGACCCCGCCGACATCCACCCGAAGTAACTCTAAAACCAATGCACACAACACACACAGCCTCAACCGTCAGCTCTCTCAGCATTGCAATTGCAGTTTTACAGCTTTGCAGCAGTGCAGCACCTTGCGCGAGTACTCGTAGAGCAGGTCTCCGCCCTGCTGCGTGTCCTCGGCGCTCTTGTCGGCCAGCACCGTGTCCCAGAGCTTCTCATTGGTCAGCGGCTGCTCCTGCGGCTTGGGCTTGGGCTCGTCACTTGACGCAGAGCTGAAGCTGCGAGTGAACACGACGCGGTCGCTGCGAGACGCCGGTGCCAGCAGCGAGAGCCGCACGCTCGGACGGCGCAGCAAGCTCAGCATCATGATGGCCACAAAACTCTTGGCACAATAGGAGCTGCTCGACGATGGGCCACAGATTACGAAGAGGTCGCACGAAGGTGACTTGTAGATGTCGTACGAAGGTGGCGCCGAATGGTGGTAAGTCATGTTCTAAAACCAGTAGAAATGCGAGCGAGGCCGCGTGAGGTGCCTGTGGAGAAGCCCTCGGCCGTGCAGAGCTACGTGTGCGTGCATTTTATTTAATACAGTGGCTGGATAGGGCATTTCAATAATCAGTGAGTGCTGGTTTTGTTGGCAGGCCGGCGGTGCTGCTGCGGCCGGACGAGCGCGGAGCTCGACGCCGATGGTTGCCGACCGACCGCAGGCCGGGGGCGTCCAAGCACTTGCTGCAGCAACCAGAGGACGTCATGAAGATCAAGTGAGGCAAAAACGAGTGCAAAACATTTATTTTAATGTAGTACACATGCTCAAGAGACGTGAACTTTGGTTCAGAGTGGACATGAACGAGTACTGCTCTGAGGCGGACGTGGAGAGACTCGAAGCAATGGAGACCGAGGTGCGACAATAGAACAAAACAAGATTCTCTGTAGTATCAAAACTAACGCGTTTGCTGCGTTGATTGTGTAGATCGCAATCATGGAGGGCGAGGTCAGGTTCTGCTCGAGCTGTCTGTCTTGGATTCTGGCCGGTGGAGAATTGAGGGGTTCACGCCAGCTCTGACCACCTCCTGCGTGGGTTCTTCTCTGCAGATGTACAAGTTTGTGGAAGAGTTCTACGTAGCAGCGGCGACGTTTTCCACGCTGGCCTCGGCGCAAAGGGCGTACGTCGCAATTCTGCTTGTCAGGTTGGCGTGATCACGTGGTTGACGTCTCTTGATTACTCTTCTTGCCAGCCTCATGGACCGACTGCAGAGTGCTAGCAACTAAATGCCGCGTGGCCTTCGGCGTTCGTGTTTAATATTAGAGCACACGTCGTTCCCAGGAAGAGGAGAGGGGTCTCATACTTCCTCCGGATTCTACAGATTACAGTGCGAGTGTCTGCCAGTGCAGGTCGCGTCAAAGCCGACTCCCCAAGTCCGCTCAGAAGATGTCTGGCGGTGGCGGCGGCAAGAAGGAGCCCTGGCCGCGTGGCTCGTGCTGCTGCACCACGTACTGCAGCCGGTAGTTGGTGAGGCGCAGCTGCTTGACCTGCGTCTGCAGCTCCTGGATCACGAGCTGCTGCGTCTCCGACTGGTGTCTGTACGTGTCCATCTCGCCCAGCGCCACCTTGAGCAGCTGGTTCTGGTGCTCGGACGCCTCCAGGCGCGTCTGCAGCTCGCGCATCTGCTGCTGCCACAGCTGCGCCTGCCTCTCCTGCTCCTCCTGCAGCCTGCGCAGCTCGTGCTGCAGCTGCGCCGTCTCGGAGGTTGACGCTGCAACGTCTGGCTGCGGATGCTGCTGAGACGGTGTGGGGCTGCGCTCCTGCAGCTTGAGCGTTCAGCCGCTCGATGGTCGCGTCGAAGTCCATTCGGAAAGCAGCAGGACTGCTGCTGTAGCTGGCTGGGAAAAACTTGTCGTGTTTGCACTGCAGCTCTTTCTCGACGTTGTGGCGACTGAAGCGTTTGAGACTGAAGTCCCACGCTTTGACACGCCACGAGCGACCTTCGAGCGACATGTGACGACAGGACGCTGCAACGACATTCGCGCGACGCTGCTGATACACGTCAACTTGAACATACTGTATTTGTCATTTAAAATGAGGTTGGTATGAGATTATCTACCGGTAATGCAGGTATACTATGTCCGTTCATGACGAAGCAAGCGCATGAGTTGAGCTGGCGTGTGAAAAGATCCTCGACCATGACTGTTGCGCACGTAATATTATTGATTTAAGATTTCTAGACGAACTTGGCTCTGAAAATGTTTCGGATGAAATCCCCGCATCTTTGGAGAGCGAGTCGCGAAGCATCTACGATGCACTGCTCGAGGTTCACAAGTTTTTTTTCGCGGAGAATCGTGAAAGTCCTTGAGTCTTTGGCTTCGTTGGCAAGGGATCGATATTGTTATCACATATGTCTCGGGACGAACGGCTGCACGCCATTCACGAATCAATTCCCAATTCTCGTGATCAGCGCGAAAGACGTAGTCATTCCTTTCTTGTGAAAAAATTAAAGCGGGTATACCACCACGAGGAGAGTGTGGTCTTCAAGGCAGCATCACTGTGGTCGAGCGCTCGTATCATCGAGAGCAGCCCATTCCTAGCAAGACGTATTACCCACGCGTCATACACAACAGCGAAACGAATTCACACGTTGTCTGCCAGCTCTGACGTGGTCCATCGGAGCTCGTGTCAAAAAGAGTGCACTTTTCGTTTCGTTTATGTTAGATTTTAACCCTAACCATCAAAACCGCGAAGGTGTCTGCAAAACCCTTTCCCGATTCAAAACCAACCTTTAAGGGGAAACCTTATGTCAAGCAGGATTCCTAAACATGGCTTGGATGGGTTTTAAGCCCAAAAACGCTTGGCATTAGAGGCTTTCAGAGACCCCGGAAAATCGTTTTCACGTAGGTGAAAAACACGTATTCGTCGTTACGTGTTTATTCCTACGTGTTTTACCAACTCCAGTGCGTTCAGAAATACAGCTTTTTAGATATACGTGGGAAAAGCACGTTGACAGCAAAGGCTTAGTCTCCTGACATCGCCGCAGATTTCTCTGCGTACACGTACTGCAAGTTGCTGTATCAAAGCGCATCGTCTTCCCAACTGAGCGCACTTGCCCAGGCTCTGAGTGCGTGCACGTGAATGTGCATACAGCAGGGAAGCTGTGCTGCTTCCCGCTGTATGAATGCTCCCAAGTTATGCTGTTGGATTCATGACTTCGTAAAATAGCGCAACTTCCTGTCACTGGCCGAAAAATGACATACGAATGTCCCGTAGGTTGAGTTTGTAGGAGAAGGTCTTCTTACGGATTTTCAGTATCGGAAATTCCCGTTGCGTCCAAAACGTTTCCTAACCCCTCCAAACCTGAGCAAATTTGTTTCTTAAACTGCATATGCAGTTTAATTAGACTTGGGGTTTGTATATAAAGGGATGGGGCTGGGCAACGGAGCTGAGTAAAGCCGGGCACGGCTGGGTATGGACGCGACTAAACGGCCCTTATCCTGCATACCGTTGCCTTAACCCTTTCGTTATCAAAAGGATACATGAAGTCTCTTTTTGGGGGCCTTACTGGCATCAAGATAGTTTACCGTCATATTTCGAGATGTTAACGAACCGTCGCCGAGGCTCTGACCAATAATATCTCTGGAATACAAAGGTAAAAACTTGCACGAAGCTCGTTCTATTGTGTCTTGTGATGTACGCGTCTCCTGTCCAGACGAAGCATCAACGTCAGCAGCCCCAAGTTGCGCCACACTCAATTTCCTGCCGGAATGACGACAAGAAGGACATCGTAACTCTAGTATGTGGCATGTATTGCATCGGGTCGTCGTGGAGACCGACTCGACTTGAGTGCCCCTCCCCGGTCTTACACATCTCGATCACAAGGTTGCGCTGTACAAGCGTGTCGTGGGACGGCAGCGACGGCCGGCGCGGCTGTCCGCTGGCCACGTTTGGTCGCGAGCGCCGCAGGTGCTGCGGACCCGTCTGGTCTGCGCAAACCCGCCGCGAGCCGACCAGTCGGAGCTCCAGAACGTGGCGGAGCTGCGCGGCAGCCGCACGTTCGCACAACGCGCAGCTGCTGTAGCGAGCGGGGGCTGTGGTCATGCTGCTGGCCAACAACTCGCGCGAGGAGCCGCTGGCAGCGGTCACGATGGGCGAGGCCCGAGGACGTCGAGGAGAGGGACAAGAGTGCCGAGGCCGTCACGATGCCGTGCGCCATGATGAGTACCAAGGACGTGCGAGAACTCTTCAAGAAGTTGCCGCCGTCGGTGAAGAATAGCTCGCTCGTGGTGGAGATTCTGCCGGAAGAGGAGGCAGCAGTGGCGGCTGAAGGGTGTTTGCGGCTGCAGAAGCAGCGGCACGAAGCAGAGCAGAGAGGGCGAGGGTGGGAGGCAATCAAGAGCACAACGTCGTCGATCATCAAGTTGCTAGACCCGCTGAGCACGGCCTCGACCAGGGGGAAGTCGCTCCGATTCAAGAAGCTGCGGCGACTTCGGACGATGCGGTGGCTACTTCTCCGCCTGTTTCGACGCAACCTCCGCCACTGGCGTTCGTGCAGTGAAGCCAGTGCTTTGACCAACGAGGTTTGCTTCGCACCGCTCGCAGACTTTTGCTCGGCAGAGGCCGGGACGTCTTGGTCTGGGAGGCTCGTGCACTGTGATCCACTGCTCGCTGATAAGCCGCTGCGCAACGCAGATGAGCTGAGAGGCGCCATAGCCTTGCTCCAACGTGGCTCGTGCTCGTTTCCGGAGAAGATTGAGCGCGTGCAGCGTGCTGGGCCGTGGCTGGTATTGTGGGGAATGACGACGAGAAGGACCCGGACGCTGCTTTCGTGATGAGTGTAGGCCATATCGACGCGAAGAAGATGGAACTACCCGAGAAGGAGCGGGAGATGCTCGCACTTGGCTAGGTACAGGAGCTGGCGGGTGGGGAGTGCTCTACGAGGGCACGATCAAGTAGGTGGCGTGTAGGCAAGCGTGCTAACTACCACGGCGCAATGCTCATCCAGCTCATGGCCCGTGAACTTCATTCTTAGTGCGGACAGATAAGGCTACACTGGGGTGTAGCGGTTGTCTACATTGGTAATGATTTGATTTTTCTAACAGCTACGCTTCATGAATTGCATTTGACTTTTGCTGCTCTTTGTGCTTTTTCAAAAACTCCTGTTGGGTCCGTTTCAAGTTGCCATCGACTGTGTAAACTTGCTTCGGTAAGTAAAAGAGATGGTATTTCTGCCAGCATGTCTAGGTTTCCTGCTGACACAGATGCGCCTTTGTGGGGTTGACGGGATATGAGCGCTTACACAGCGCGACTCCGTGGGTCTCGCAGTAATCTGTTTTTGGGTAGCATTTCGGCATTCCAATTTGCACACCGTGCATTTCCGCTTTGACCGATTCTTCCCTGCAGTACCAGCCATGATTCTTTGCTACGCACATCGGAAGCGGATCAACAGGAGCCTCAGACGTGTTCGAGGTTGGTGTAGATATTGGTGCCGCCGCTGTAGTGCTAGTGAACACCATTCCACAGTCCTTATCTAGACACTTCATCCAGTCCCCATTGAATAGCTCTCGAACGAGTGAAGTCACAAATGACCGGTGCCGATCACGGCTTCTGGATCTAGATTGAACATTGTTGCCTGGTGGAGAAGGATCATCGCGCGAGGCCATCGCATATATATGCATTGCACCTAGCTATATCAATCATGGCCATGGCGAGTTTTTGTGCCACTTTTGAAAGGAGTGGCCATCGGCTAACGAGAATCGACCGTGTAGTTGATCATGCCGATCGACACTTTGCATGGCCGAGTTGTATTCGCCAATGCAAGTAGGAGCGGTGAAACCGACTTGCTTATCTTTTATTTGACGGTAGAGCGTAGATGGAGTAGAAGCATCGGCGTTGGATACAACATTCACTATTGATCCATCAACACAACTTGCCGCCACAATGTGCTTTGCCAAGCAGACCCCTTGCTTCATGTAGCCACGGGATTTATTATCTTTCTTTTTGATCATCGTGAAATGAGGAAAATGTTTGCTCGACGAGCGCACGGTACCGCGTCCATAGAGACCTATTGACCTTAGACTCTCCAGCAGCAGGCATGACGTGTAAAAGTTGTCTGTGTTTACAATTCGACCAGATCCTTTCAACGAAGACGTAACTTCCAGGACATGAGAGCGAATTTCAGACGATCTTGCAGTAAGATTGGCGTGCTGCAAAATTTCCTTACGGGGAAGTACACCATCCATCCGGTCGACAAGATCGCTGGAGCAGTGTAGCTTGAAACTTATCACGTACCACGACGTTGAACAACATCAAGCGTATAACTTGAAATGGTACTTGCCTGTAGGTTTTTGCGGGTTGAACACTATGATGTGCCGAGCGTATCGAGATCGACATGCTATGCTAGCCTCGTCGACAGCTACGTTTCGGCCAGCATCGATGTGGCGGCTGCATCGAGATTTGATGATGCTAATAAGTGGTCGTATTCTGGCGGCTGGATCTCGTTGGATATCCGAGGTGGTAATGGCCAAACGAAAACTTAAATTCTTGTGAATGTAGATAAATCTACGCCACGTCATGATGGACTCCAAAGAAGTACATCGAGCACCAGGAAAAATATTTGCCTCCTCATCCACCCAATAGTTTCTCATCTCTCCTTTATCAACCAGCGTCATGTACCACAAAATACCAAAGCATTTCATCAGTTCATCTAATCTTACTGGGTTCGTTGATGGGCTGCCAGTAGTGTCTGCATACGCGTTCGTACACACTACTACTTGGCTCCAAAGGACAGCGGAATAAAGGCAAAAATGCTGAAGTTGCTGAGTGGCCGACATATTTCCGGCTTTCCTGGCGTAGTTTTGTAGTTGACGATCCGTCCGGATGCGTGAACATCCTGACGGCTGTCCTAACGACATTGTAGGCGAGAAACTCATTGAATCGATTTCTTCAACCTCGGCAGGACTCAAAGCAACTTGCAACTCTTTGCGACCACGAAATACAGACCATTCACGGTACCCTGCTCATCCATCTCCTCACATTCGTCTGTAAGTACAGGTATATTGGACAACGTTGGAACCACGTTACACAACGACGTCCACGACTCTCCGAAAAGTGACTCTCCTTTATGCGTTTTTGCATACTGGCGGATACCGCGAATGATGATGTCTTCAGAAACTTTATGGACGTGATATTTGCTTTGAAAGCTAGTACAAGTCCATTGAATCTGAAATTTGGCCGATGGAACGCTGATATTAGCCGCACTGTTTTCATTTTTTAGTTTGTACCTTGTCACAACACCCGCTAAGTATGTCGAGCCAACGTCTGGGTACAAACTAAGTGGCATCCACTCCTCATCGGCTGGAGCAAACGCAACACTTGCGTTGACGAACTTTTCAGCACCCACGTGCG